>JZLH01S0013000.1:25875-39337 GCA_001188425.1 Eucidaris tribuloides
GGTATAATGTTGAATAGATTAGTTAATCGTCGATCCTGCTAGTTGAAGAGATTTGCTTAAATTTGTGGCAAGGTCTCGCGACCATTTTTTAGACATGAAATGAGGAGAACTCCCCATGTTGACTCAATATATTTATCAATTTACTCTCAATGTTTAATAGTACAAATCTGATTGCCTCTTGCTTGTTGTCCTTATGCATGGTGGTCCAGCAAAAATGATTCTTATTCGTGTTTTTCTGAAGAATCGATACTTTACGTTAACCGACATGCAGAAAACGTAAAGTCCAGTGCGTAAAAGTATGTAGATGCTGGGTTTTCATTCCTCTTTAATAGTAGTGTAGTTCTTTTCTGCTAAGTTAGATACACGGAGGTACTTGATACTTGTAGCTTCTGTACATTCTTTGCATTATTCTGTGACTAGTCTGATACGTAATAATAATAATAATAATAAATAATAAATAATAATAATAAATAATAATAATAATAATAATAATATAATAATATAATAACAGACAATAATATATAATATTTTATATTACCGCCAGGGTAGGCCACTTCAGTCATATAAAAATGTTCTCAGCGCCCCTGCAATAACATAAGATCACTATAACCCTTCTCTGTTCTAAAGCCGGAGCACGCCTGCTAAAAAGCCGAAGTACCATTTTTAAAAATCTATTGTGTATGACCTAAGTCCGTTCCAGACCATGCAACTTTTCCTCGTCCCTCCCGAGTAGACAGTGCGGGGCAAAAGCAGCACCCGCCACTAGATGCGACGATAACTAGTCTTAGTTCAAAGGTTTGATGATAAGTAGCCAATTCTCTAAGAATAGGAACAAGTCTTGCGTGGAACCAGACTAGGTATGGCACCCGGCCGGCCGAACACAGCACTTCCCGATTGTTGAGGCGACGCTCTAACCACACGCCAGATAACAATATTTGACTAATCCTTAAAGATCAATTGCTCGTTATTAGAATTTATATAAACTTAGAAAGAAAGGGGCTTATTGGAGTCAATGTGCTGGCGTACTGCATCCTACACCTTTTACCAAAATAGTTCCCTATGTTTTTGCTTATTTATTTATCATAACCACGCATCGGCCACCTATCATGTCGGAGTCGCTCTACGCTGATCGCGGATTACCTTTAAGCCAAATGTTGTGTATAAACTATGCAACATTATCCTTACAATATACTTTCATTGCAGTGATACGCGGTGTAAAGGGAGCTAGGGCACATGAGCACACAGCCATGTACGCCACTGCATAATTCAGTTTGTACTCACATGCAGCTATCAATTATTTGAATTTGTTGAAAAGAAATACCACGACGAAAACATCTTGTTTTATCACTGAATTTTAGTTGTTCTTACCAAACCGCTCATCGCGGAGAATGTCTTTATTAACCAATATGCATATACAGCAAATATATCGATTTAAATAAACATGAAAAAATGTCACATTGGATAAACTGAGAAGTTACGACTCTCCGCGCAGTTCGATGGGTATGGCCTCCGCCAGCTGCGCCCACTATGTATAGCTAAACAACCTAATTATACCACAGTTAGCACTCCTAACTGAAGTTAATAGTTTTGCCAAAGTTCATTGACTTTGGACCCTTGAACTCGTCCTCTGACTCCTTGAACTCCCATATTATTGTATTTATGATTTGACGTAACCGCCAGAATTACATCAACAGTGAGCACTCTTACGAAGTTCATATAAGCAGGCAACGAAAAATGGTTTTGGGACTAGACCAAAAAGTTCCATTGACACTTTGACGACCTTCAGCTTGAACTTTTGACCCCTGTGACTACTAAGCCAAAATATTTTTCTTTTAGTTTTGAACCCTAACCACCAAAGTTGCATCAACAGTGAGTCACTTTTAACTCAAGTTACAGGCAGAAAATGCCATTTTGGGACCAAAGTTCATTGACCTTTGACCCTTGAACTTGACCTTTGGCGCCCGGTGACTCATACCCAAAATATTTGCCTTCTTAGTTTTGAACGCTAACTGCAAAATTACAACAGCAGTGAGCACATCCTGAGTGAACTATAGGCGAAAATGCCATTTTGGTACAAAGATTCATTGACCTATTGACGCTTGACCGTTTGTACCTTGCGGACCCTGGGACCTACACAAAAATATTTGTCTGGCTTGTTTTTTACCTACACGAAACTAATTAACAGTGAACAGTCTCCTAACTGGAGTTATACGGCAGAAAAATGGCATTTTAGGACAAATCATTGACCTTTGACCATTTGACGCCTTGACGGATTTGTCCCAAAATCTAAATCAATTCATCTTGCCTAGTGGTCCATCCTTGGTCGCAGTATATTAAAATTCCTCCACGTAGTCAGTCTTAATCTTTGTTCACAAATGAAAGTGTGGACCGCACGGACGTACGCCGGACGTACGGACGTAGCGGACGACTCGGGATCGCACGGACGTACGGGACGACAACACCGAAAAACATAATCCTCCGCTTCCCTTGGGCGGAGGCATAAGAAAAAAAAAATAATATAATAATATCGTTACAAATGCTAAAACTATATAGGCCAACTTTTTTTTCATTCTACCATATCGCTGGGCGTACACCAGAGAAGAAGAACACACACGTTAGGTCATGTCCGCTTTCACATTTTCACACTATTGTATAGGCAAGAATATTCGTCATTATTAACGGGCGTTTAGCAAGGCGGGGGAGCTGATGGATTTTTAGTGGGTAATGCTCAGCGGGAAGGAACGCGGTGTGTGGGACGGCAGGGAAACGGTGGCGGGAGATGGACTCGCCGACATATGCGAGATTACTGCCCCAAAGGCTTCAAGGTTACATGAGTTTATACTCATCGTCAAGAGAGCTCGCGTCTGCCTTTCAGATGGAGGTATTACACATGTAAAGCGTTTTAACCTTTTAGATGCTATAATGTAAACATTTTCGGAGGGCCCCCCCCCAGATTTTTCATATAATTAATTTAAAAAAAAGTAAAGACATTCAGAATCTATTATTGCAGGGTTATGACTGTGGGGCATAAAGCTTTCAAATAAACAGAACAAAAATCACCCAAAGCTAACTTGGGATTTAACTAGCTGAGTCGAATGGTATGCTCTGCAGTCCGACTCCCATTGCTTGATGGAAATTTGAAAGGCTGCAGTAGCAAGTGCAATGAGCATCAATTATAGCCTCATAGAGTTAATGTGCCTTTGACCAACTTATCAGTGTAATCCTGAAAGCGTTCTAAATTATTTGCGACAAGAGCTCAATTCGGGCCCCTTGACCCCCTGACTTTTCAACTATCAACATCGAATCAGTAAATTGGTAGCTTATATTAGTACTGTCTCTTAACTTATACCCAATCCGACCAGTCATAATCAAGTATCACAGTATAGCAAACCCACCAGACATACTTGAGAGCCGACCTTTAGCTTGACCATTCAACTGCAAAATCTAATCAGTGTCATTGGTGCCTCATATATGCATTCACTCCAAGCTACATAAATCTGACTGGCCGTTCTCAAGTAACGCTGTAACAAGCCTAAATCAGGCATATCTTGCTCACTCACACCATAACATAAAATCCGAGGTAAGCGAGCCTGAATCAAACACAGTTCAATCCGGGTGACCTTTGACCTTTCAGGCATGCAAAAAATCCTATATCAGTTCATTGTGTCCTAAAGTACATCATGGTTCTTAGTCAGTGGCGGGATTTAGATTGGGGGCACTATCCGGTCCCGTGACCCCCCCCTCACTTTGAAACGCTAGAAAAATATCTAAAAAAGAAGAAGAAAAAGAGGGAAAGAAAAGAAAAAAAGAAAGTAAATGCGAAAAAGAGGGAAATGGAGAGAAAAAATGAGAAACAAGAAGAAAGAGTGGAAAAGAAAAGAATGAGAAAAAATGAATAGCCGAGCGATTTTCTTTTCACTTGTTTTATGCTTTTTTTTTGGGGGTGGGGTGGAACGAAATGTGTTTGCCCCTGATATTTTATCAGAGAGGAGGGCAAAAATTACTTTTTCAAATAACGAACCAACAATTTCAGAGAGAACCTCCTGACAAACCTATTTTTTTCCATGACGTATCCAAAAAGTTGTGGTTACGTGCTAATTAATTGAGCAATAACATAAAACCTACTGCCAGAAGCCAGGAAATCCTTTTTAGCTCATCCGGCCCGAAGGGCTCGATGAGCTTATGCCATGGCGTGGCGTCCGGCGTCCGTCCGTCCGTCCGTCCACGGTTTTAAAAATGCTTCTTCTTCGTCATTTCTCAACCTATTTTGATTCTGATTGTTTCATATGATAGGGCTAGTTGTAAAGGGCGCGATTTCGACACTGGCCAAGGCGGAAGCTGATGGAAGGGGCGCGATTTCAGTACTTGCCCCCTGTTTCATTATTGTTGGAAGGGCGCAATTTTACCACCCCCCCCACCCCCCAGCACTGCATTTCCTAGATACGCCATTGCCCACACCCTCCCCTTTGCTCGCTCCGAACTTTATTTTAATAATTCAGACCTTTTCAAAATTACAAAACACCCCCAAAAATGCACAAAAAATGCACGATTAACAGCGCCAAAATGTAAAAAGCTCTCGCCGTGGGAGGGACAACCCCCTCCCACCCGATCGGTCGCTTTGCTCTCTCGCAATATCATCCCCAAAATTTCACAATAGATGTTGACCCCCCCCCCTTTGAAAATTACTTTATCCGCCCCTGGTTCTAGTTACATGAAAATATGATCAGGGGTTCTTAAGTTATCACGGTAACGAGAACCAGTAACAGACATACCGAGGGACGGAAGCACGGACGGAAGCACGGACGCACGGACGGACAACCCGGAAACATAATGACTCCGGCAACATTGTTGCGGAGGCCTAAAAATGATCGTGTATGGAGGCCTTTACCCTCACAGACCTTAGGCGTGGGACAAACTTTTCGGCCAAAGAATCTTGATCCTTTGCTCTTACTGATGAAAAATATGGACATATAAAATTATGGCCCTAAAAGCCTGCGTCTGAACAAATCAAATCAAATATAATAAAAAAATCACACTTGGCCTGTATTGTGATATCATGCACCTTCACACAAAATGTCATGTTGTTGATTGTCGTTGGTTTTAACGGCGCATAATGTCAATCGATGTCCGATTATTCATGCCAAAATCAAAGACATATGTCGGACACACTGTAGCATTGAATGGAACCAGTTATTTAGCAATTTAGAGCCTAACAAATAATACTTAGTATTATTTCCAGTATTAATTTATTTGTTTCTTTAATTTTAATTTCTTAACTCAATTATGTATGTATTAGGTATTATTTATTTACTCGGGTTATTTATTTATTTATGTACTGATTTATTTATCACTCATTTCTGGATCCCTTTCTTTTTTCTTTAATTAATCCCGCTTATCTATTTATTTATATATTTATTTATTTAATTAGTTATTGGAGTTTTAATTTCTTTATTCTATCATTTCTACCTGCTTCAAGAACATGAACACATTTATTTGACATGTAAATATGCATTCCTGGTTATACTCAATCATCTCAACTTTTGTTTTAGCTCTTAAAGAACTCAGCATTTTTCTCTGATTGATACATTTGTAAATATATTTGTTATGCTACTTTGTTATGTATTTTCGTTGCGTTTTCCGCATTTTGTTAACATATTGTATTACTTATATGTTGTGTAATGTTTGTAATTCAACGGTGGAAAATCATGAAATATGCTTATCTTGTACTAATGTAATTCATCACCATGAAACTGACCCCCTGATTATTTTGATCAGAATATTTGTTTAGATTGTATTCATGATATATTTCCGTTTAATGATATTGACGACAATGAATTTTTAGAATGTGTTTTGTCTTCAAGTCAAATAATCTGCAATTTTATTCAATTAAATAATTTATTTTGTAAAGATAATACTGATAATAATCATCAAATTCATCAAACTGAAGATATTTTCTCCGACACCATTTCTAAATGTAAATATTATGTAAGTGATGAATTTGCCACACACTTCAAATGTTTAGAATCGGATTTTAGTTTATTACACTTTCATTCTCGCAGTCTGAACAAAAATTTGGATAGTATTACTGAATTTATTCACACACTTTCATTTGCCTTCTCCATATACGGATTGTCTGAAACCTGGATTCAACCAGATACTCCTCTTTTGTTCAATATGGACGGTTATTGCTTTCTACATTCCGATCGAAATAATGGCAGAGGCGGTGGAGCTGGTTTGCTCATCTTGAATTCTCTTAATTTTATCCAACGAAATGATTTACTTCCTAACTCGGATATTTACAAATCTCTTTTTATTGAATTTTTGATTTAAGAAAGGTGAAAATATTGTTGTTGGAATTATATATCGTAAACCTAACTCAAATATCCACGATTTTACCAATGCATTTGATTCGTGTTTAGATGAGTTATCCAATGACAATAAAAAGGTATACAGTATGGGCGATTTTATTATTGATCACTTTAAAAGTTCACAAAACAGTATCAATGATTTTATCAATACAATACAAACCCATTCATTTCTTCCACTTATAGATAAACCTACAAGGATAGCCAATGATACTACGACTTTAATTGATAACATATATTCTAATAATCTTCATTCTAATATTACACCAGGGATTTGATATTCTGATGTCACAGATCATTTCCCAATTTTTCAAATAACGAACCAACAATTTCAGAGAGAACCTCCTGACAAACCTATTTTTTTCCATGACGTATCCAACTCTTCCATAAACAACTTAATACGTGACTTAATTCCTATTGATTGGAATAGCGTCCTCATTCATAATGATCCTGATGATGCATATAACTCTTTCTACAACATTTTCAATTCATGTTATAAAAAGAACATAATTAAAACGTGTAAGAAGAAAAATAAACGTAAATGTAGGAAAACCTGGGTTAATGTAGATTTAATCAAATTAATAAATAAAAATCAAAGACTCTATAAAAAGTATTGTAAGAACCCGACTACTCAACGTAAAAATAATTACATAACAATACGCCATAGAACAAATAATTACTTAAAAAAAGGCAAGAAGAGATTTTTATTTTACCCAGTTTGAAAACAATAATATAAAAATATTAAAAATACATGGAATAATATAAAGAAAATTTTAGGTAACAATAAACATAAAATCCCATCTCACATAACTGTAAATGGAAATAATCTTACTTGTCCTGAGCACATTGCTGACAATTATTTCAATAATTTTTTTCGCGGAAATGGGTCAATCAGTACACAACAATATTCATCTTGATAATAGTAATGATAATTCCAACCATATGAAATACATGCCACCTCCGTGTTTTAAATCAATTTACTATAAGCCTGTTAATGAAAATGAAATTATCAATATTGTAAAAAACTTTAAGACCTCTCACACTTGTGGAATAGACAATATTAATCCCTTTCTTATAAAGAAAGTATTTTATTACATTTTAAAACCACTCACTCATATTATAAATCTTTCACTCTGGTATTGTACCTAAAAAATTAAAAATTGCAAAAGTGACACCCGTCTTTAAAAAGAATAACCCGTATGACATTCAGAATTATAGGCCCATATCCATATTACCCCTTTTCTCAAAAATACTTGAAAAATTTATTTATAATCGACTTTTAGAATTTCTGGATATAAATAACATTTTAGGCCTTGTCGATATGGTTTTAGGAAAAATATCTCAACTGAAATGGCATTAATTGATCTCCATGATAACGTAATATCTTCATTGAATAAAAATTCCACACAATAGGTATCTTTTTAGATCTTACCAAAGCATTTGATATTATGATCGTGGTATTTTAATAGATAAATTACAAAATTATGGTATTCGAGGTTTACCCTTATTGTGGCTTAAAAAAATATTTAGCTGATCGATTACAATTTGTTTCTTTTAATGGTGTTTCATCTCAACCTGCTCATATCAAATGTGGTGTACCCCAAGGATCCATATTAGGTCCACTATTGTTTGTTATTCTTCCCAGATTTTGAAATTCATTCTATTTGCTGATGATACCAATTTAATCCTTTCTATTTAATCCAATTCTACCGAATTGTCAACTATATTAAATACTGAATTGTTAAAACTTGCATGTTGGTTTTGTAAAAACAAATTGGCTGTTAATTTTGAAAAATCACATTTTATTTACTTTTCTAAAAGAAAAATAATTCCAATATTTTCCTTAATAACCTAAACATAAAGATCAATAATACTCAGTTAAACAAGTGAACAGTACAAAATTTCAAGGTGTAGTCATTGACGATCAATTACATTGGAATGAACATATTTTAAATGTATCTCATAAAATTTCAAGAAATTTTGGTATCATTAGCAAACTGCGTCATATCTTGCCTCAAAATATTCTAATTATGTTGATATTACCACACCTTAATTATTGCAATGTTGTTTATGCAAATACCGACCCTTCTAAATTGGATGTCTGCTTAAACTCCAAAAACGTTTTGCAAGACCCCGGTTCAGACTTCGTACTTTTAGTGACTTTATGGCACCATGAAAACCTGTATTTATATCTTTAAACATTCTTAACATATTCCAATTGAACAATTACTGTATGGCAAATTTGATTTTGAAAATCAGGCTGAATATAATTGCCAACACAATTTCAAGTATGTTTGTATGAAATGATAGTGTACACAATTGCAAACCACAAATAGACATCAATATCATCTGTGGAATTTGTTTCTCATTCATTTCGACATTCTGGACCATGCTTATGGAATACTATACCAACTGATATTATTAAATCAAAATCGCTAAATACGTTTAAAAGGAAATTCAAAACTCATCTGCTAAAATATACTTCATAAATTATTCTGCATACATGTATAAATTCAAATAGTAGTCTATTGGAGGAATTACTCGTTCTGTTTATACAAATATTATATCTGTTTGTATTCCACCGTTATGTTATGTTATGTTATGTTATGTTATGTTATGTTATGTTATGTTATGTTATGTTATGTTGTCTGTCTGTTTGTAATTGTGTAATCGTAGTGTAATTTCCCTTATTTAATTGTAACATATTTCCATATTTCTTTTTATAGGAATACTGACTAGACAGAATGTTCTGACGTTTTTATGCAGTATTCCTCAATTCCAAATAGCTTTGATAATGTATTGTAATGTTGCTGTATATCTTTTTTTCTGTTGTATTTGTTTGTTGTTCGTTTGTTTGTTTGTTTTTTAATCTGGAATTGAAATAAATTTGAATTTGAATTTGAATTTGAAAATGGTTACATTTGATTAATTAAGATAGGTGTACATACCTTCCAAAATTACACAAGACAAATCTACTAACACATGAGTAGGCCTACGTTTACAAGTAACAGATGCTGACACTGTCAAAAGACTACAAAATGAAATCTGGCACATAGCACAACTTTAACAAAACAACAAAATCACGTTAGACTAAATTAGGAATTACATGAAATCAACATGAGACCCTGATCAGTTTGTCACGGACGGACATTTAACAAATTCTGGAAGTTTAAGGGCTTGTAAAAATTAAGTAGTAACATTTGTCAAGTTTGTGTATGGTTCATTGTACAGAGTATCACTGAAATTGTTAAATGTTTATCAATGTCACGGACGGACAGGATAGAAATGGGTTTCTACACTTGTCAGTGATCTTTTGTTATTTCTATCGAAACGAAACAATGCTGACAATTTCTTTTCATCACAGATGTTAAAGTCTAATAAGTTGACTTCCCTAACATATGTATGTAATTTTGAAGCAAGCTGCTAATTTTACCAGAACGACAAAAAGTTTTGTCACGGACGGACACTTCCAGTGTCACTGGGACGGACATTTGGCGTCACGGACGGACTTTTTTTTGTCACAAATGAGCATTACCCCAATTAAAATTGATATTTCAGCCCAGATTCTTGTATTCATATCACTAATAAACTCGGAAAGATGAATAAACCCTCCCTCTCGCTAGCTTCGCTCGAAATTCATTGTTTGGCATACTTGGCTCTATTTGTGACAGGGCATAAACAAAGCTTTCCTGACAAATGGTTTGCTGAAGGTTTTTCTGCTATTGGCAAGTGTTAAGGACTCATTTACTTATTATGTCAACTTTGGGTTAAGATGGCTAACAATTTTTAAAATGTTGAAAACTTCATGTGTGTTCACTTTGTTTGAAATCTAATGCAAAATTGTGGTAACAAATGGAAGCTTACTGATACTGAAGCCTAATTTTTTTTTTTTTTTTGGTTAATTCCGCCCAAAACGAAGTTTGGAGGTGTAATAGAATCAACGGTACGGTCGAGTAAGTCGGTCTGTTGCAAATCTTTGCAAATCGTAACTACATTCCACATTTTTCGAGCTGTGCTCTGGAAATTCGGCACAACATAAATGGGGGGGAGGTATATTAATCACCTTCAGTGATATTCTTTGTTTTGTTTGCAATAGCTAATGGGAGGATAACGGATAGAAGGCAGGGAAATCATAGCTTTACCTAACTTGTCGATTCTAAATTTGTATGTTATTGAGTATTACAAATTTAATAGCAAGAATGAACTTCCACCTAGGGTGGAATTTCCTCAGGTGTTTCATGTTGAATGTTTCAATATGTAATCTCATAATTTAGCACACGTATTTCGGCTAATTGATTGTGCCATTCTTTGAAAAGTGAAACAAATTGTCACATCAACTTGACAATAAACTTAATTTGACGCTCTCTGACCTTAAATAAAGTATATTAACATAACATAAATATTTTCAACTTGATCATAGATTGACATATAATAAGATATATTTACATTACCAAACAATGTAACCTGCAAGGCATTTGAATTACATGAATACAGAGGTCAAATAATTCTTCACTTTGTGACCAATTTTGTTTTCACTTTCAAAGAATGGCCCTGATAATCTTAACATTAATGGAATTGTTGAACTGTTTGAAATGTTTTAAATTGTAATGATAATTTGGCTTAAATATTTAAATTCTACTTTTGGTGGAATTTCCTGTTGAACAGGTGTTGAATGTTTAAAAAACCAATGATAATTTCGCATATAGAGTATGTCATCAGCCTTAAAAATTTGGGAAATCTTCTGTAAATAGGTTCAAGTATTTTCACAGTTGATAAATTTTGTAATACTAGTATTGTAAATTCCAGAAATGTTAAAGAGGCTTGCAATATTGAAATTGATTGATAAATTCGCATATATTTGTATCTGATGAAACTTTGAAAACTGAAAAAAAAAAACAGTGTAAGTATTTCACAGCAACTGAAAATTGATATCATGTAGTTATTGGTTAATTCCGCAAGTGTTGAACAGGTGTTTAAAGTATTGAACTTGATGAGATCTTGCACATTTTAATTATGTTCCCTAATACATTTTTGCGTGGTAAACTTTTCTGTAAAGGGTACTCTTTTTATTTATTGGTTTGTTTTTACAATGCTGGGAAATAACCGCCTGTTTTGACATAATTTTCACATGGTTTTAGTATTATGCTAAACCCCATCCAAGGTCGAAATACATAGTATTATCGCAGTGCAACAACCAATCAATGTTTGACTCAATTAAATTGGCCACTCCAAACGTTTCATCTCCTGATATGAAACTCCAATAATTAAGTGAGATAATCCGTGCAAAACTGAAGTGTTTGAGAAACTATTTTTGTCATAAATGTATTTCAAAATTGAGCTGGCAAAATACCAATTTTCTGTTTTTGAAAATTGTTCTGCCATTAAAGATCGAGTGATTAATGTCGCTATGAAACATTCATTTTGTTTGAAAGTCATATATACATATGCTGGCAACTAATTGGAATAATTTCGTAATTTATTCCGTATTTCAGCATATGACTACTGTTTTTGGACTGTAAATTCTTGCATATGAGTAAAATTGATATAATGTGTCTTCTATGGAAAACAACGTCCTAATTATTAATTCCCATGAGAAATGACTTTCCATTGTATTCAGTCATGTAACAGCTATGTATATGGCGTTAAGTGACAAAAGTGGTTTATAAAAGTGAAACATTTTTGGCTCTTCATTCTGAATATACTTTAACATGACCTTCAAAGGAAGATTCAGCTTTTTCAACAGAATTAGAAAAAATAAGTCAGACATCATGCTGGCAAATGTGATAAATGCACATCTCATCTATAGTTAACGTAACTTGTTCTAAATAATTCATTTTTCAGACATCTGATCACTATGTACAATATTTAATATAGTTTCGTACTACATTTCATATCATACAGATAAAAAGCATTCCTTTTGAATAACTGAGAAAAGTCACATTTGTCAGATTTTGTGTCAAAGCAAACAGAGAAATTCTTTAGGTTTGAAGTCATGGCAACAGGTTTTTCCCTGGTACAGTAACATTATAGTGTTTGATCCTTGTACAATCTGTAAAATTTATAAACATGTTATATGTTTTATTTATGTCGCGGCAAAATTTGTTAAACACATTAGTTAAACACTTGAAATTAAAACATGCTAGAGCATGTACACATGTCACGTGCTTAGTAAAATACATCTTTGAATTAGTAATGAAATAAAACACATGTTCTGAAACAAAACACATGTAGTTAAACACTTGAAAATTAACATGTAAATGACATGTAAAACATGTCACGTTTTTAGTATACATTTTGAATCATTTATGAAATAAACACATGTTCTAAACTAAACACATTATTAAACCACTTGGAAATTAACATGTATTGACATGTAAAACATTCACGCGTTTAGTAACCATCTTTTGAATTCATTTATGAAAATAAACCACATTTTCTGAAACTAAACACAGAAATGACAATAAAACGTTCCAAGTGTTTAACTGCACAGCGAATAAACGGTCTCATGTTAACATAAACAGGTAGTCGCGTGTTACTTTTTGATTCAGGTTTTAGATCTTAAAGCATAGGGGTGTTTATGTGACTTGAGTGTAATTAGTATTAAAACAATTGTGTGATTACGGAGTAAACATTTGGTTTTAGTCTATACATCAGTATAGATGTTTATTTTTAAACATTACAACATTTAAAAAACTAAACATGTTTTTTTATAAACACGCTTGGGCGTGATGAAACACTAAACAGCATGTGTTACTCTTAAACGCGTACAATATATAAAAAACGCGTTCGCAAGTGTTTTAAAATTCTTCCAGAAAAGTGTAGTTTAGGTGTTAGAAACTAAACAATTTTTTTACAGTGTGGTCTGCTGTTTGTAATTGTGTAATCGTAGTGTAATTTCCCTTATTTAATTGTAACATATTTCCATATTTCTTTTTATAGAATACTGACTAGACAGAATGTTCTGACGTTTTTTATGCAGTATTCCTCAATTCCAAATAGCTTTGATAATGTATTGTAATGTTGCTGTATATCTTTTTTCTGTTGTATTTGTTGTTGTTCGTTTGTTTGTTTGTTTTAATCTGGAATGAAAATAAATG
>JZLH01S0013002.1:33317-53988 GCA_001188425.1 Eucidaris tribuloides
AAAAGTTAAACAAATTTCGGGATTGCTTTTGTTCCATTGTCTCGTTTGTTGTGCAAGAAGCTGGAGTGCAATATTTACAGTACTTCTAAGCTTCTATGTTCTCAGCGGTCTATTGTCCTTCCAGTTGTATGTAAATCTTGTTTCAAAAGCCCACACTCCTTTTCTATTCAACACTTTTCTCTTTTTTTTCCCCCAAAGTTCGTTTGTTCAGGTCTGGGTTTACCAAGGGATTTTACCCTTTCATTCCCACACTGTGCAAGCACCAACCACCACAAAAAATACCCTGGGAGAGGAGCTGACTACCATGGAATGCCCTATTCAAAAATGTGAATCCATTTTACATTACAATTGTTTGCTACACTGTCAAAGCCTCTTTCAGATGTATTTATTCTGCTCTTTACAGTTTGAAACTTTGGCCTGTTCCCAGATTTTGTTTTTCTTTTCCCTTTGTCTCCTGGAAGGCCCAGGAATATTTAAGCTTGTTTGAAAAAGTAGTGGGAGGAGGGAGGGGGAGAGGGTATCTTCATCATGGCCAGACACAATGGATGGATTTAAGCAGAACAGTACACAGCAACCTGTTGTTTTATCCCCGTATGGAAATAGAGTTCTAAACATTGGATTCAAACCCCAAGGAGGACAACCCTTTACCACGGCTCCACACTAACTTTTTTTTGGCTGGTTTGCTCGATCGGACAAGCAAACTGTTTGTGTTCAATCATTGAGTTGCCAAACAAAATTTCTACTTGCCCAAACAAACAAAATGTTTAATTATGTCACAATTGAGATGGTACTCTCTTAAAGGAAACTTAACAGATTCTACTCAACTGGAATGTACACAAAATTTAAGCTGAATTGTAAAAAACAAGTCTTTCATACAACTTTCTTAATTTTGGAGTTGAAAATTTGAATGGGCAAGTAAAATTAATTTTCAGAAATTTTTACTTGCCCAGAAGCAAAATTTACTTGCCATGGGCAAGCTGGCAAGTGGTAGTGTCAAGCCCTGCATTACACAGAATAAATGGATGATATGGGTCTAAAGCAGCCAATGCCTGCAATCACACACAATGCTCAATAGTGGTGGCGAAATTTGATCTGAACCTCATTTGATTATCATGGAAAGAACATCGTCGATAACACGATTTATCGCCACAGTTGAAAAACAGATTTGTGATGAAGAAGATAAATCTATTTTAGGCTGAACTTGCAGCCCTGTAGGGCTGTTATCAAAATGTAGTTAAAACAATGTTGCTTTCTGTAGACCCTCTTGTAACTAGATCAGGAGATTCACTGTGCTGATTGTTTACATTTTTGGTGGGCAGCGTGTTGACAGAGTTGTTATGATTGTTGATAGTTATACCTCCCTGGTTATACTAAATGCTCTACCGCTTTCAATACAAGTTTGATAGCTGAAGAGAATGGAGGTGTCTCTTCTGTCCCCACCTCCCTGTCTACAGACAGTAGCACTCGTGTGCAGAGTATGCATTCATAGCTCGGGATTTTTTGGTCCCTCCCACTGCAGTGCATGCATTTACCCCATTAGGTTTTCATAATCAATGGTATTTTGGGCCATATCGTGCCTCTGGCGGTATTTTGAAATAATCATGAGATCATTATCGTGTAGACAATATTTTTTCAACATCGTGTAATTTCGATATTAATTATTATCCAAACATCGGCCAGCCCTAATGCTCAACTTTTATCACAATGACAATTTGCCCAATGAAATCCTTCCCTCACACCATATTTATTGTATAGATAGTCCACATCAAGTATGTCGCCAAAAATCGCACTTAACCCCAAAAACTAGACCAACTGACCAAATATATTATAGACTTGATTGATAATTTACCTAAATACACTTAGATATTTTAACCAAACTCACCACAGACTGCTCGCACAGCAGATCTGTTCTGCCCAAAGAACACCATAATGTGAGCATATGGAACATAATCTTGCCACACCTAGTGTACGGTTATTAATAAATATCACAATGCTTCATCTACATGGATGATAACAGCATTCAAGTAGACCTAAAATCATTCTGCAGTTAAGCAAATTAACCTTTTGAAAGTCATTTTTTGAGGGCCCCTTTTAATATCGCATACACTCGCGCAAAATAAAATACATCGGTCCCACTTTCGGCTGCAAAATGAAATTGACAATTTGTCGGCGAATCAATCATCTAGATCCCCGTCTGACAAGCGTGGAGATAGGAGTAATTCTGGTCGTCCATGTCTCGCATCATGCGACTGTTTACAGCCTTTGATCGTGGTGGACATGTTTCTTTATTTGTATGTCTGGAATAGCCATTAGCAACAGTTTCAAAAAAATATAAAAACTGAGAGCATGGATAACAGCAAACCAGTCTATGGGCGATGGGTTTTCTACACTACGTGTACATGTATGTAAATGCCATAATCACAACCATGCTAAGTTTTGAATGGTGTGATATGTGCATCATTAAATAATATTACACTTATATTTTCTTATACTTTTTATGGATTCATCAAATTCTGAAAGTTGAAAACATCGCGAAATGGATGTGTACAGTTTGGCTCATCTGAATGTATATTCATTAACTACAGGTACATGTATTCTATTAAAATAAGATAAAACAAAGATTCACTTTATAGCCAATGTAGGAGGACATTCATTTCTCACAAGTTGCTCTCTACACCATAATTTATCTACACTTCAATTTGTGTCGACACAAGAACTTATCAAGTTTATGCATTTATGAAATTTCTCCTTAATCATTACATGAACAGCAACAAGTGTTTGTTAACACTGATCCAACTCATCAGATACTAAATTCCAGTATAAGTAAGGTAGGAATGGAAAGCACAAACAAAAAAGAACTTTACAAACTACATGTAGCCACAACAACCCTGAGAGGCGTCGTTTTTTAGGACAGGCAATTGAAATGGGAAATGTGGAGTATTTTGTCAAATTCTGAGGTTGCATGCAATGGGATTTTGACAATGAAGTGGCCCCCTCTGTTGGCTAAGGATCAGACAGGCCAACAATCTGGATGATGGGTTTGGGACAATTACTGGGGTGGAGTGGTGGTACTGAAAGTTGAATACTGTTAATTCAAGAGCAATAATTTTCAGTTAATGTTACACAGCTTACAATCAAATACAATAATTCTCGCTGTCGACAATACGTAATTCAGCAGCAGAGGGCGCGCTTGTCCAAGAGAACTTGGCCCCCACAATTTCCGGTTTTATATACATTAACACGGGTTAAGAATTAAAAAGTCCCGTAAAAAGGACTGGTTTCAAATATGTGGCATATACCCAACAAATTTTGATGCCACCTGTAAAGGTCATATGAAATCATAATGCAAATTTGTGACACTTTGACCTTATTTAGTTCAAACGTGAATTTTGCAGACATTCCTGTGTGTTGTCTATGAAGCTAGAATAAGTTGATAAGTTGGTCACACTAGTCGAACCACCATGCAATCTGCGCATGCGCTCACTGACGATAGCGCCCTCTACAGCCAAACATCCTACATTGTCGATGGGGAGAATTGTACTTCAGGTGGAGATGTTAATTAACTCTTTCACCGTCACAACAACAGTTGCAACAAAAGGTCTATAAACCAAAGTATGGAGAGACAAAGTGTAGAAAACTCCCCCTGATGTCAGCCATCTACTATAATTGCAATCTGATGAGCTATCCTCTTCCATGCTGACACAGTCGGTCTAGCATATCTCGGCCCTGGAAATAACGGAACCCACGCCGAATTTGCCTGTCAACTCGCTCCACTGCACACGCGCTGGCCCATGCCAGAGCCCACACTGGAGTGAGAGGGGATCATCTACAGTGGAGCAGAGGAGAAGTGGCCACGATTTCTATGCTATTAACTCCTTTTATCTTCTCCAGCAAATCCCTCTATAGTCAGGTCTTTGTGAGGACTTGATTAAAAGGAGGATGAGCAGGCCAGCTGTTAAGAGGACAAGGGACAGATTTCGACCAGACATGCTTGTATCAATCATAAGCAAGACACCCTAGTGGTTGTTGTGATTAAGGATAGAATCCTCAATGGTTCACTGTCACAATTGGGAGTTAGTCTGGCTTCCAGACTTTTAGATTAACCCATTATTCTGATAAAGAAACTATTCACTTCAGTCAAATTGCTTTGACTAAGACTAGTGTCATGATGTACTGTCTCTGCAAACATAAACTATGGCAGAGTGGGTGTACTCTCTGGAGGTAGAAACAGTCTTAGAGTGTGCGTAATCTGAGGTTAAAAAAGTTTCCAATGTCTGGAACTGAGACTTAAATTGATAGCTAACATTGTGGAGCTTCATTTAAAAAATTGTCAAACTTTGAATCTACTACATAGTAGTAGTTCAAATGGACAAATAATAACACCCTAGAATACAAAGTTTGGACAATTACACTGCCAATGGCAAATTAAGCATAAAACAAGTAAAACCTGCGAGTTTTATTAACATCTTGTTCCAACATAAAGTCCTATTGAGGAATGGCTAAGTGAATCTGTCAAAATTAACTATTATCGACTTTTTTAACAGGCACTAAATAATCATTTTTGAAATACAATTTTTATTCAGGGCTTCATTTTCTAACTCATCAAAGAATGGTAAGTCATCGGGGAATCATGCGCTCCAGATTTTTTATCTTGGTAAATGTTATGCCAATACCTTTTAATGGAGTGGATTTAGCTACAAGACTGATGACTGTGGCCTGTACTGTCTAATCATATTACCAAACCTGGAATACTCGTATTACTTTCTTCACATGGTGTTTTACTACGTTTTGATAATAAAGTTAAATTACTGACAATTATCGATCTACTTTCCGGAATAATAAGACTTGATGTAGTCAGGACACATTTCACAATGATTAATTGCAAATCCCGATCACTCTGGCTTTCCGTAGCACGTTATGTACTCCGCTGAGTAGTATTTTTACACCTATCAAGCATCAATCGAATCACATTGCATATAAATCCCCAACTCGAGGAAATTTCAAAATTCTTCATGCTCGTCAAATGGAGGTTCGTTTTCGTTTCTTAATGTATTTGGATGTCTTTTCATGGATAAGGGTGAGGCTTATACGTGACGCTTTATACAATACAGTATATTTCCACGTGTTCAACCATCGTAATACTACTGCATAAGTGGGTAATACAATATGTCTATCGTCCACTTCCACTGGTGAGTTCAAACAGCTACTAGAGTCATGAATAAAATTATCCTATCACAACAAAATAATGTATGCCAACACGAAATGGTATACTAATAATTTATTCGACAGCGGAATCAAAGTCACACATTAGCATCCAACTCTTATCATGTACTATTAATTTTCCATATTCAAATGAGGCTTATCTAGTGCACTAATTTTAGAAAGTGAATCACAAATGAATTTCATTATGTTGTGTATGTAAAATGCGCACTTCACTTAACCACTATATACGCTGTTGTTTGGTATTGTTTAGTGTTGAGGATGAAACTGTAGCATTAGATGTAATTTAAATTCTACCGTAAGCGGCAACAATACGCTACAGATTATTAGATGGAAACATGGATCAAATTTTAGAGTCACGGCAGATCTCCACTTATTGTGCAGATTATCAACTGTCCAGACAATCTAGACCAGCCGCCTCATCAAACAATCCACAGAAGTACACGAGCGATATTATTGGTTCGCGGCTCAGCCGAAGTCCATCGCGAGCACTATATTTGCAAATCTATCATGCACTTCTATCACGTTAATTACTCTGCGTGTTCTTGCTACATTGGACCAGAATAAAGCGATTGTCGCTGGCCTACAATACTTTACTAACGGCTGCTATCAAACCCAATTATCTAATCTACATTTGCCTAAATATGGCACTAGTATAGTTGTCAACAAGTCTCGATAGAAATTAGTAATATGGTACATATATTTGTACAGAACTAAGATAGGAATTTCATTAACTTCTTTGTGCGGCGGCGGCCCCCCCGAATCAGCGCCGGAGTCTAAATTTCAAAGAGACGCGCTCAGATATCGGCGATAACCGCGAAATATGACTGACTTCAACTAGCAATAACGTTGCACAAAACTTTTCAGGAACAATGTCCTAAAGAGCAAAGTATGAAGTACATTGTAATAGGACCTTCTTAATGATAAAGGGGTTGGAATATAACATCTGATTTGTAAAGTAATGGCTAATTAGTAACCAAAACATACATGTAGTTTCTTAGTTTCACGCTCGCTTGAAAATATACAACTCCATTCACAAATAATCCAAGAGTGTAAACCACAAGGTTACTCGATAAAACCTGACTTGTAACAAGTTTATGAAAGAGTATGATCCACCAAATGAGAGTAATGAAGAATTACAATTGAACTACATTCTCTATTGGTAATGACTTTCCCAGTTCTCTTATAAAGTATACACCCATCTGTGCTAATCTTTAATCCTATTGTAATCATCAAGCTCTCGAGATTGTATTTATGCGATTTTCTGGTTCCTTAAGAACCTAAACAATAATACCTAGGCCCGTCACTCGAGTGAGGGATATTAACAATACAAAGAATTAGCTGCCAGTATCCGGGAAATCAGTTAATTCGCGTGAATAAATCGTTTCTCACGTAAGCGTGAAATGCGAATCCCCCACGCGCAGGGAAGTGCATGATAGCGAATACCGCGTGTAAAGAGTTAACAAGATTAGTATCTTTCATTTCATCAAACACTAAAAACATACTGGCTTGCAATTACGTGCTCACAGATAAATGAAATCTCAAAGGATACTACACTTGGCTTTATAATCTAGTACAAAAATGACACTCAAATACCTGTACATGAACAGGTGATTTTAGAAACTTTATAATTATAATTTGAGATGTGCATGTGACTTCTGAAAGTCAAAGTTTTCCATAAAACACACAACATATGTCCATGCAAAATCACAAGGCTGTGATACAACATGACTTTTAAAATTTAGACATACATGTAAATTAGAGTCACTCGCCAAGCTACAGTGTAGCAAATATTAAAGAGAATCTACAGTACTGGTTGGTGGAAAATCTTGCATCAAAATTATACATTTCATTGGTTTGCAGGTGAAAATATATTTGTGAAAGTACATTTGCATTATAATGTGGGACTAATTCCCTTCATACAGTGTATGTAATAAATAGTTGTAGGATTGGCAGTTTGAATGGGTGAAGTTCCCTTCTAAGTACCCCTCAGTTGCAATGTCACAATTAACATTGTCCCACACATTGATTTCTGTGTAAGTACTTTGTCAGCAGTGGAGATTTATGTAAGGATTTGTCAAAAATTGAAGTGTTCTGTGGTTTTCAACTACTCTCTCCTGTACTACATGTATAGCGACATTTTCAGAATACCATCTGTTCACAGAAGGTTTGAAAACAGTTGACATTAGAATTATGCTGTTCTGCAAGTACTCAATCTCACCTTTATTAAGTACAGACTCATTATCAGTTTCAGTTGATATTACAGTTTGCGTGAATACCTAAGGTACATGTACATGTAAGTCTTGGGTAATTACTCCTGCACAATGTACACATCAATATGAGCTACTACACGTACACATACATCAGGAGGAAAGGTATAAAAAGGCAAATAATTTCACAAACCTAAGGAGCTCATAATAAACTAGTCATACCATTAAAAACTGTAATTAGTGGCATGAAGAATGTATAGTCATTTCTACAGTACACACAGGACAATAGAATTGGTGGTACGAGCGATATCCGATCATCCCCTGATACGAACTCACTTCATTATGTGCAGAAGGCAGGTGGCTGATAAAAAGAGCACTCCACTAACACTACAACATGACTGGCTTAATGAAGTGTCATCCACTACTCTGACGGGCAGGTGTGTGCTTACTGTAAGAACCTGCACTCGCACACAGCCAAAGCTTTACAGTAATCTCCTTGATATTGGCTGTGTAATTGATACGTGATGATAAAGAAGGACACATTTGATACAGACTATGGCAATACAAGCGCGGAGCGTGGTCCCTTTCAGGAGTGTTTAATAATGATGTCCGCATTCAAAAATGGTGCCACGATGTTCGATTTGCAGTTGTTCAGATTAATTTTGATGTGACGTTTGTTGATCATACCGTCCTGCGCATTTGGGTTGCGGATGGTAACATTTCTCCAAAGAAAACTAATAAGCCTATCAGACAGTTTGACTGTTTATACATGGTAGCGAAAACATGATAACAAACATGATTGCAATCATCCATCACTGGAATAACAATACTTTTATGCATGTAAAACAGTGGAAAAAATCAGGGTTTTTTTCAGGGGGACTACTTCTTTCTGTATCTGTGCATTTCAGATAGTCTTTAACATTGAACTCTATGGTAATTTTCGGGGGCTCTTTTACCATTTCGGGGGCAAAATCACCCAGCGCCGGAGAGCACCCCCACGTATTTTTCCCTCGGTGTGAAAGGAAACTACTTTCATTATTCCAAATCAAATCACGAAATTCAAATCGTATTCCAGATATATTTTTCAGTCCCAATTTTCCCAAATTATGTCCCACTTGTGTTAAAATTGTATAACAATGTTTCCAGTGTTAAAAAATCTGAGCTAAATGATTCCCCATGCTACCAGTGTCTCTGATACGGTCTAACAATGAAGCCCTGAAAAAAATTGCAGTTTAAAACGATCATTACATGCTTAAAAAAAGTGAAAATCATTGAGAGACCATTCCAGCTTTCCCCCATAGACTGCCGTGTTGCAGAATTTCCTATCGGCTAAGAATAAATTAATGTGCCAATTTGTATCTGCACATATTGTACTAGTACTAGTAACAGCATAACTGTCCGAACTTTTATGTTCTAGGGTGTTTATTTGTCCATTCAAACACTGTCAGATATGTCAAAAAGCAAAGTTTGACCATTTTTTAAACTGGTCTTCCACAGTGTTATACAGTGCCTTTAATGGCCAAACATCTAAAACATAATTTAGGACGCAAAGCCTATGTGACTTTTCGTTATCTGCACTCAAATGCTCTGTACAGTTAAGTGTGTCAACTGTCAAAGCTGCGCATGATCCATCCTGTGCAGAGTGTGATCAGTTAATGTCACAGACGGACAGTTCCAAAAATGCCCATTATTGAAGGCCTAAGGAAAGTTTAGCATTACTTAGTTCCTCTAGTGATAGCCTCCACAATAAATCATAAAGCGACCCTTCATATCTTGTCACTTTTTTTCCTTAGCTCTTCAATAATGGTCATTTTTTAAATGTCCGCCTGTGACGTTAATGATCACACTCTGCATGGTTCATTGACAGCAGAGCATACCCAGAACCATAGCCATGCCTTTTCACTGGAATTTCACATTTTTATTGCATCATTCGCAGAAACTTTTTTTCTCGTGTGTATGGTTGGTAACTCCAATCACCGCAATTGCAATTGTGTTTGCAATCATGACTTCGCTGCCATGTGAGAATGGTCTCAGTATTATAATCCACCCCCCCCCCCCCAAACTCATCTCCCCGACACCCACCAACCACCACGCAAAACACAAAATCTAATTGATATTATTAACATGTCTTTCTCACATCTCCCTGCAGGCAGGTGGTCGATCAGTTACTCTTTTCCCATTGACCTGAATTAGTGTGAAGTCTGTCAGTTTGCGGCAGCACGGAATACAGAGATTGCGACCTCTTGGTGTCAAGCAGTAGCAACGTTGTGTTTCAAAATGACACGCGGTGATAAAAACAAACAGTGATATGACCTACAAAAGTGGTAAAAGCAGGTGAAGTAGATGAATTGCGCAAATTATGGTTTTGCAACCGTTTTCTCAAATCCTGGACGTAGTGCCAGCAAAGGTCAGATTCAGTCTTGTTTTTAATTAACCTGCTTTCAATTCAATCTCAATTGTGTTACGTGAGATACTGAGATAAGAGGGGTGGGGTGGGGAGAGGGGTGAGGTGGGGAAAGGGGTGGGGTGGGGAGAGGGTGGGGAGAGGGTGGGGAATCTGCTTCCATAATGCATCAACATGTTATACCGTCTCCCTTCCACACCAGCTATCACCAAACTGGATGGCTGTTTTAGAACACATTTATTTCTTTTTTTCTTCCATATCTGCCGAATATTTTCTTGCTGATCTCTCATGCTGTTGGTTTAAACCATCAGTGAATGGATGGGGATACAAAGTACATGCTAAATAGAACAATAAGTTTACCATGTTCTGTTAGTTCAAATTCCATTTTCTTCAGTGTCTAAAACAGTCAAATTCTGTGTTCTTCTAAAACATGATGATGAAAATTCAACTGTAACTATGCATAAAAACATCATTTGACATACCGGTATTACTTTCCTACTGTGCAACACAAGGTTTTTTAAAAATAATGTATTCAACAGAGTAAATATGAACAAGTTTATTATTCATTTCTATTTGTGTTTGGCTCTTGGGGGATGCCAAAAATTGTTTCCTACATGTATCAACTACTGTCGCACACTAGCATTTCCACTATCATATTTTCCAATTTCACTGATCTGGAAAGCTATTATAGACATTGCAGATTTTCTTTTTCCACTGGATTATAATATAAAATTTCATGCATTTACATGTATAACCACATGAGGAACGAGTAGAAATGCCCATTATCCGAATCCCTTACACAGTTGAGAAAAATGTCATGAACTTGCATGTCTTTACACAGTTGGTATCACTCTTTTTGTCTGTTTTAAATTTAATGCACATTTGTCCTCTTATTCACCCTCACATCTGTTTTAACATTCAGTTTGTCTGGTCATTCATATCATTTCTATTTACGTCGTGCTGCTAAGAGAAACGCACTTGAGTTTCTCCTCTTCTTTTTTTCCCTCTCCTGAATCAATTGAATTGAGCATAATGCCATTACATCATTACCACAATATCCTTTAGCCTATTTACAATTCACTTTTTTCTGAAGAAGAGTGTGAGCGTCAGAATGTGTGCATCCATGTTGAAACGGGAATCTGGCATCGATCAAAATCAAATTACGCCAACGTTCGCTATAAACGCTTACGAGATATATAATCTTGTGGCGAGAAAATTGGATTTGAAATCAAACGTACCATGAACAGCCACTTATCCCCCCCCCACCCCACCCTTCACCACAAGTATGTTAATGTTAATGTTACCGATAAATTTGTTCCGAGTAAGAGTTACATGCCAATGATGCACACACTTTATTTCAGACTCATTTAGGCAACATTTTGCACAAACAATGCACAATTTCTGGAATTTAAATGTGAAACATTGGTGACAAGGCAAGGTCGACCAATAATATACTTAGGATTGGATTTATTAAGCTCGATTAATTCCACGGGTAGGCAGAATTCAATGCCACATCACGTCTAGTCTGAATTGAATTTTATCGCTCCAAGTGTTTGGATCAATGTTTTCTCCTTCGAGAATGTTGACTACATTCCAGTTACAATCTGCTATTTTCACAGATTCACCTCCATCGCAAATAGAGCAAGAACAGACTAGTACTTGTCCACTTGGCCGGGGCAAGTAAAATTTACTTTTTGAACTGAGCAAGTCATGGAATTCACATTTACCTGCCCAAATGGGCATGTAAAAATTTTCAACTCTGAAATGAAGAGAGTACCCAAAACTTGTATTTTTTAATTTCCATTTCAATATTGTGTAAATTCAATTAGGTAAAATGTGTAAAAACACCTTCAACAAAGTAATACAATTAACAAGTACTTTGCTCAGGCCACTAAATAAATAAAAACAAAAGCTTCTGCCAAATCACGCAAGAAGCTTAAATAGTGTGGAGCCCTGATTTCAGTATTCTGAATATGGGCAAACTTGATTCGACTGTGAGTAGGTGTTCATGTATTTTGTGTTTTACCTTAAAAACAAAAACAACGTCACGCTTTAATGGATTGCTTGAATAAATTCTGGCTATCCTGAGATAAACATGTTCTGGGTAATATAGCGGTACCATGCCATGCCTAATAGTTTCCTGTTGAAAGCCAAGTGTTTCCTACTTTACACAGATAACTCTACTATCATGTTGTTTTACATGAATGTTATGAATGAATTGTCTACAAACAAAGTTATTTATAGGCTCGTGAATGTATCTACCAAGTTGTCTAGAGTTAAAGGTATTGGCTAACATTTACCACAGTTAAAAAAAAAATCTGAGCTACATGATTCCCCATGCTACCATTGTCTTTGATAAGGTCTAAAAATAACACCCTGAAAAAATTGTATTTCAAAATGATTATTTAGTAATTTAAAAAAGTAAAAATCATAAGTTGATCGGATTCACCTGCCTATTTTCTCCCATAGACCTACTGTGTGTACACCACCGCTATTTAAACTCGCACCGAGTTTTAATTGTTTATTCAGGCATAACTTGCCATTGGCAATGTAACTGTCCAAACTTTTTTTATTCTAGGGTGTTTATTTGTCCATATAAACACTACTAAGTAGTTCAGATATCAAAATTTGAAAAAAATTTAAATTGAAGCTCCACAATGTTAGCCTATCACTTTAATATATGAATCTGTCTTCTGTATAGGTGCCATCCCTCTTAGTACCAAACTAAAAACTTCACGTTAAAGATTGTGTCATTCATTTGCACATCAAAAAACATCTAAATGAATGAAATCAGCTGAAATCATATCCAATGTGAAGATTAATATAAATAAACACCTCTCATACAGACTTGGGGTAAAATATTGTTTTGGTGAAAATCTGGACGGTTAAACTTCATCCTTTTTCAAATTACTCAGAAGCATTTTCAAAAAATCTGCGACGTCAAACATGCACATGCCGTTTCAAAATTGTCCGATCAGCCGTTAGCCAAAGGTCGTGCGGAGGTTAGCCGTTTAACCAATCAGTGCGCCCCGCTGGTCTTGCGACAATACACATAACCGCGATTCACAGTTTGAGCAAAATTGAAACTCAAGGAAAGAACAACATTCTGGTAGCGTGACGTTATTAGTTTTTCTCATAAAACAACAAATTCATGACGTATGGATCTCAAACTTTCAACACACCATTTTAAGTAGTAAACTACCGTTTGGTATTGATAATGAAGGGAAGTAATGGACTTGCACATCCCTGACACAATCTTTAAGTCTGTGGATTTTTTATTGCAATGGTACTGGGAAGGTTAATTAACAGCTGATCCAGGCCCCTGAAAGGTGGGGGCTGCCGAGGGGGTTACTGCACCACCCCCCCCCCCCCCGTACTTTTTTTCCACAGGCATATGACACCCCATAAACCCCCTAGGATTTTTGCTTTCTCAAAATTTTGATAGTATCATTCGACAGGTTTTAGTCCCTTACTGGCCTTAGTTTGTTTTCTTCAAATTGTTTTCCCCCACCCCCCCCCAACACTTTTTCAATCACTGCCAAATGGGACTTCCCCCTTTCACCCAGAAGCTGTTGAGGGCAGCAATCAATTCTTCACAATCAATTAAACTGAGATCAATCAAGGCAATGGTGCATTTAGTGGTCTAAATCTGTTCCAAGGAATTGGTATGGTGGGGATGGGATGGGGGAAGGGGAATCCTATGTCAGCTGCACTGCACTCTTGGAAAACACAATCATAATGGAGATGGTTGCAAAACTATTATTTAAAAAATAGAAATCTTTAAATGCATTGAAGAGGGCATTCTGAACCAATCTGAAATGTAATTTTTCGATAAAAGAATCTCGCACACGTATTAAGACAAAATTTGCGCTGAACCAGTTTCATTTGAAGTTACGTTTCCTTGAAAAGTGAGGGAAGCCAGATCTGATTCGGAACCACCGTTCGAAGACAGTTTGAATCGTAGTGTGAATCGGGTCACAATCTTCTTAAAATCACCAACCAGGCTGGGCAGGATCCTCCCTCAACAAGTGCAGAGTCAAGTCTTGTACCCAAGACCACAGGTTCCGAAACCGAGGCCACCCCAAAACACAACCTTTCCATAGGGTTTGCACAGGTGACTCGGACCGAGACCAAGGCCACCCCAAAACACAACCTTTCCGTAGGGTTTGAACAGGTGACTTGGACCGAGACCAAGGCCATCCCAAAACACAACCTTTCCATAAGGTTTGTACAGGTGACTTGGACTGAGACCGAGACCGAGGCCTCCCCAAAACACAACCTTTCCATAGGGTTTGTACAGGTGACTCGGACTCGGACCGAGACCACCAGATATTGGCCTCAAGGCCAGCCTTGACTACAACACTGGAGCAGACACAAACAGATCCAAGGCCCTTTCCATATCTAGTAATGATGTCCACTCCAAATCCATCCTTGTCCAAAAATTTAATTTACTTGCCTACCTTGATTTACAAATTCACATGCATTTTATTTTTTTAGATTGGAAAAGAATAGACTTTCATATTTAATTTGATATAATCATCAGATCATCAGAAAGAATTTATGTAGGCTTTCTGGAGCAATTGAAACTATTAAAGCTATTGTTGTAATGAACTTCTCCTGCATCATTCATCCTTCTCAGTGTAAACAATCTAATTATTTACCAACAACCTTGGATTTCTATTCCTAGTGTACAGATTGGAATCTTGATGGTCAATTATTCCATCATTTGACACAAAACAAAAATTCACTTCTTTTGTGTTATACATGTAACAATGACGTGACTATGAAACACAAGATTAATTCTGCATTCGGCCCCAAATCTTTGGGTTTTAAAGCAAGTCTCCCTGACTAGATTGCAATCTCTATACACTGTACCTCCTACATCATGATGAAATCCTGGAATTACGAATATTAAATGGTGACACGCGACGAGCATGAACGAGACGAGTCTGATCGTAACAACAGGCCTGCATGCTGCACTATATTCATAGCTGACTGTCACATATGTGATATGTCCATATTCCATAACATGTGTGTGTCTTGTTTCTGGTCATGTTTTATCACATTTTCGTAGTACCCTTTTCCTGTCACTGTACACAAGTCAACAATAAGGCAATCCAAGAAAACTTGTTCCCCTCCCCCCCCCCCAAAAAAAAAAGTCTTCACCTCATAAAAATCATTTGTGAAACTATCCATGGTTTGCATCTAGGTCAAAGGTCAAGTGATATCATACATGGCAACCATAAAACCTAAGAAATATTAAAGCCCAAGTTTAGTTTTGGAGATTTTTTTCATTTGAAAGCTTTATGCCCAAAGGTCATACATGTACCACACCAATAACTGATTCTGAATGTATTTTTTTTAAATTAATGATAAATCTTGGGGGGGGGGGACCCCCCAAGATATTTGACTATATTTTACATTATAGCACCCAAAGGGTTAATAAGGTGTTAAGGTTACATGTATATGAGTTAAACCTCATAAAAAAGAACAGAGTCCACTCTTTCTGATGAGGTATAACTCGAATAACCTTAACACCTTATTAACCCTTTGGATGCTATAATGTAAAATATAGTCAAAAATCTCGGGGTCCCCCGCCCCTGAGATTTTTCATTAATTAATTTAACAAAAACAAAACAAAATACATTCAGAATCTGCTATTTAGGTGATATGACCTTTAGGCATAAAGCTTTCAAACAGAAAAAAAAATCCCCAAAACTAAACTTGGGCTTTAATGTAATTAATTAATAAGGTAACAAAGCTATCTTGAAGCAAGACTTACAAAAATGATGGAAGCATGGATGTAGACTAGAGAGAGACATCCCTTCTAAGTCCCTAAATTGGTGTGACAAGGATTTCTTGCAACATATCAAATTCCAAACATGAACATCATTTACCACACATGCAGCAATATTTAACTCTCTCAATACCACTGCCAACAACACTTGATAGAGTTTACATGTAATATTCTGAGTTGGTACTGAAAGCATTAAACTAATCAAATTGATAATATAGGGCCTATGAATTTAAAACTTGTCTGTTATTACAATATGCTGAAGCTTCCATAAAACTATATTATTTGTACTGTATGATGTGCTATTTGCAACCATCAATAATAATATCAGAACAGTGGGACTAGATGAATTTCTAAAACAGACGAAATATAGACAATAATAAATCATACACATGCATCTCAAACAATGGCTAATCTTCATAGCCATCAAGCAATTAGTGTTGAGCAGATTCTAAATTAAGTATTCACTCATTAAATATATCCCAGGGGCCCTGCGATATCGTCAATACACGTCATATCATTAATTGGTACATTTATGACTGATACTACCTCGGCCCGTTTTTCAACACAATTCAGGACAATGTATTGACAGAGCTACAGAATTAAATGCATAATTGTGATACAATAATCAACCACCACTTAAAATACATCTATCCGACATGACATTTCCATCAAGGAATACAGTTTTTTTTTTCCAGATACACCATTCATATTTTCGCAAACACAGTATGTCAGTTGAGTCTCAGTAACACCAAACGCTGTAATTGTGCTCTTTTATGAACTAATTCATATACACATTGTCATACGTGACAAAACATACTCAATGACAAAGTAAAATACACAGTGCATGCCTCCATACTTATCACACATGCATTAAATATATCAGTATTTTTGCTTTGTAACATTTCCCTACTTTTAATTTATCTGCAGTTTCATTCTAAAATGAGCAAATGCAGTATACAAAGTACACATATATATTTTTTTTTATATTTCATAAAACCCTGTCACACGCATACTGTTGATTATATTCAGGGAATTATTCCATATCGATTTGTACACACCACACGGTATATACATGTATGTATCACTCACCGACATATTCTGAAGATCCAACAGTATAGTGTTAACAGCTTGCGAAATGTACACAGTTAAACTTGACGACAAATACAAAAATGTAATTTTATCCTCCCCACACACAAGGACGCAAACACACACACACAAGTGCACTAATTAAAATAAATGCCATAGACCAAACAAAGTGACGCAAGTATACACAAACACACACACACACATAGACACACACAAAAAAACACACAAACACACACACATACATATACACACACATACCTACACACATACATACACACACACACATATACACACACATACCTACACACATACATACACACACATACACACACACGTCAAGTGTACTAATTAAAATATATATATACACTGTACATACACCTAAGTGATATACATGTAGGCAGACACACATACACACATAATGTACACACATACATACACAAATATACACACAAAAACAGACACACATACACAGACACACATACACATACACACACACACACACACACACACACACACACACACACAGACTACAAAACACACCAAACATGTCAACAGGACAACTCAAACTCGCTGCCGAAATTATCCGTTGATGAAATGATCGATGACCACGACCTACCTTCGTGCCAGATCCGTTTATATCAGGGGAAGCGACTCTGTAGGAGGAGGGAGAGAGAGAAAATGGGAGGAGAAAGAGAAAAAGAGAGACCATTATGGTTAGGAATTGATGGTTTAATTATGGATTGTGTGGGGGCTGAAGGCATGATTGAAGCTGTTTGGAAAGTCAACACGGACGGCCCACCACATAAATGAAGTCAGTCTGCACAGACCGGCATAATGTAACAAACACTTTAATTAGCGACTCCATTATACAGTAGTATAGGCCGCGTTCGTCTGAATGCAGCCTTAATTAACTCATGCATAATAAAATGTTCGCTGATCACACCTGGTTGTGATATTCATTAGAACATTTCAATAGCCACGGGACATAACAGGAAAAATGGGCACATTTCTTGTCGTGGCAGACGTCATTGAAAAATATACGGCGCAGGAAAAAATATGAATTGAGTGTGGCTACATGTACATGTAATAAAATGGTCATAAAATATATTGGGTTAACTTATGAGTCTGGATGAGTTTCATATCTACTGATGAAAACAAGAGAATCTCTCTCTCGGCTTCCATGCCAATACAATCACTCTTATCAAATAATGAAACGTTGGTTTCACACCTTCTTTAATACAGCATTGCACTGAGATCCTTCGGGTGCCACTGTTGACTGGAAGGTTCAAGGTTCAGTTCACGCATTCATTATACAAGTTTAATCTACATGTAGATGCTGTAGCAGTACAGATACAGTATGAATCACCCTTTTACTGATCAAACAATGATCAGACTTTGAGTGCAAGTGCCAGGATGTGTGTGTGTGTGTGTGTGTGTGTGTGTGTGTGTGTGTGTGTGTGTGTGTGTGTGTGTGTGTGTGTGTGTGTGTGTGTGTGTGTGTGTGTGTGTGTGTGTGTGTGTGTGTGTGTGTGTGTGTGTGTGTGTGTGTGTGTGTGTGTGTGTGTGTGTGTGTGTGTGTGTGTGTGTGTGTGTGTGTGTGTCATTGTGTTGGTGGGTGTGTGTACTTCTGTTTGTGTGTCTGTGTGTGCGTGTCTGTGTGTCTGAGTGTCTGAGTGTCTGTGTATCTGTGTGTCTGTGCATCTGTGTTTATCTGTGTGTCTGTGTGTCTGTATCTGTGTATCTGTGTGTCTGTATCTGTGTGTATGCACACATGCACCTGTGTCTTTGTATGTGTGTGCATGTTTCTATATATGTATGTATACATACGTTTGCTTGTATGCATGCATGTGCGAGTGTAATCAATTTATTGATATTAAAATGTAAATAATAGCAGCCCAGATGCAAGTGCAAGCATAGGCGAAAAGGCCTGCAGCTTTTCTGGGATGGTAGTTTTTGCCATGCATATTAGATGCTTCAGAAGTTAAACAGCTAATCAATCTTGCCGAATGAATGGTTAAAGGCATACATTCAGAGCTGCCAACATTCATCAATGCTTTTCAGTAATTTCACAACTAAAACCATATTTTGAAATCAAAATCAGTAATGCAGTAGAGTAACGCAAATTCACTGATTTGATAAAATACATGTAAGTATTTTTCATGCTACCATCAGTATTCTATGAAACTTTCAGAAGAAATTACTGAAAATCAGTACTGCTTGACAGCTCTCAACAACCACCCTCCACAATAGTTAAAATCAAAACCAGTAATGCAGTAGAGTAACACAAATTCACTGATTTGATAAAGTAAGTATTTTTCATGCTACTATCAGTATTCTCTGCAACTTTCAGAAGAAATTACTGAAAATCAGTACTGCTTGGCAGCTCTCAACAACCACCCTCCACAACAGTTATTTCCGATTGGGTATCTACATGTATAATCAGGCAAACTGTTCACAGTTTGGCTCAAATCATCAAAATGATGATAAGATAGAAGTCATTAACATTTTCATAATTTACTTATAAAAACCACCATTGCATTGTGAGTGGTAAACAGGCACAAAGAAATTAACTTAATCATAGTTTTCGCTCATATAATGGATACTCTCATTCTGTGAAATGTAACATTGATTTCATTAAAGTGATAGGCTAACATTGTGGAGCTTCAATTTAAAAAATTGTCAAATTTTGATATATGAACTACATAGTAGTGTTCATATGGACAAATAAACACCCTAGAATAAAAAAGTTTGGAAAGTTACACTGCCAATGGCAAGTTATGCATGAATAAACAATTAAAACTCGGGGCGAGTTTAAATAGCCTAGGTGTACACACAGTAAGTCTACGGGAGAAATTGGGCAGGTGAATCCGATCAACTTACGATTTTCACTTTTTTTAAGCACTTAATGATCGTTTTAAGCTGTTATTTTTTCATGGCGTCATTTTTAGACCTTATCAAAGACAATGGTAGCATGGGGAATCATGTAGCTCAGATTTTTTTAACTGTGAAAAATGTTAGCCAATACCTTTAAGGCTCAGCTCAGAAGAATGACTTGTCATGAAAAGTTATTAAACTGGTTACAATATATCAAATTTGATACAGGGTGCACTTCATGTATGTTTGATTGTAAAAATTTGCATTGTCTACGTTTGAAACCAAGCACTGCGTGATAGTCCAACTACAAATCAAGTCAGACTGATGTTGTCAACCCCTCCCCCACACCCCACCTCCACCCCTCAAATACACACACATACACGCACACACCACAAACACACACACACACCAACACACACACACACACACACACACACCACAGCAAACAGTCATTCAATGCATATGTGAAAACCTTTACAAGATACTCACAAGTCTGCTCACAAATCATAATATAATAGTATGTATTTCACATCACATCATAAATTATATTTTGTCAGTCCCACCTGTAGATTAGGATGTAATATATTGAGGCTAATGTTTATAAACCGACAGATAAATCAAAATATTGTTCAGAAACACGTGAACGTGACACACCTTCACTATAATAACAACGCGAGATATACTATACTTGTTCACAGAATGTTACCATGAATCACTCTGTAATATCGTGACGAGATCTCCTCAGTTTAACTACTTCATTATCGGCACCTGGATAATTACCCACAGTTACAACTTACAAGTGGAGCATAAATCATAATAATATCTAGATGGTTACTGGCACAGCTTGCATGCAAAAGGGAAAGAAAGGCATCATAATTAATTCAATTACAGATCTAGGAGACACCAGAACTAACAGGCTAATGGCAGACATGATGTAGTCATGCCACGGCAGGGAGCACTGTAGGAGCCCGTCCTTCTGGCATCCTATTTTGGGCAGGCTAGTTGACTTGTCAACCATCGCCCATCTGTAAAGGCGTTTTCACATCAGCCCGATGAAAATCCAAGCTCGAGCTTTTTTCG
>JZLH01S0013003.1:0-17073 GCA_001188425.1 Eucidaris tribuloides
ATTCGTTATTGAATTGAATTCACTTAACTCGCCATTTCAACGAGTGTTGTTTATTCTGGTCTTCTAAGATAGAAAAATCAACGAAGAAAGGTAGAATCCTTTTAACTTTTAGTGATATTTTAGCATGCACACGACAATAATTTCAGTTTAAATGTGGCTTTCATGGATGTAATTGTATTGTTGTCCGTAGGTCACTTGCAGAGTAATGATTTAGGCCATGAGGTAAGAACGGATTCCGAGTTGTACAGTCAAATTGCAGGATTTAAAATGCAGTGTCATCAAAGGAAGGAATACTCGTCGTATTGTTTACAACACTACGCCAGCATACTCACTGTCATGCTCGATCAGCACCTAGTTTCAACTCCCAATGCATGGATCATACACATATGAAGTGGGAGAACAGTTATATCGAGCATCTAGACTCAGATTCCTCTTTCGGTTTGTGCGCAATTACACAAAATGGTCAACTTGATATGAACATTGCCCCGAGATCAATGCAGGCTGAGAAATAAGAATATATCTTGCCAACTTCTGAGAATTGGCAGACAGGTGTGACCGTCCACCGCGAGAATGTGTGTATATCAGTATGATTGAAAACATCAAGAAAGTTAATCTGTCTCATGCTATGAATTCATCACACAAATTAGGTTTCCTGCGATGTCTGCAACAATTCTGTTGACGTTTTGTTTCTTCAATATTGTTCGGATTTACAAATACTCTTTTAGTCAACATTCTGCCAAACTAACATTTCTAAGCTCAATAGCTCATTTGTGATCTCGATATCGGCATGCATAAGAACGCATTGGCAAGCAGTGTATATTCCGAACAGGATGATATCGTGCTGTTTCTATTATTGTGATGGATTTTTTAAAATTTATTTTACAGTTCCGCAGGGAATGTATCTAATTTTGGCCAGTTGTTAATGTCACGAAGTGTTATCTATTACTGTAACTGTCCATGATGGTAAGTTGTAGATCGGAACCCCTTTTCTGGAGCTGAGTTTTAATTACATGAGATATGATCAGCGCTGGATATTTATTAAGTATAAGAACCTTTTTTTTTCAAAGTTGATCCGCTTGCAAGATGTCTTTTTTAACAGACTAACTCAAGGCCAATATTTTTAGTAGTGAATTTACGTACGCTGCCAAATTTGACAAGCAAAATTTCAGTCATATCTTAATTTTATCGACTGTAATCGACACATCTGGGAAATTGTGTCCACTATACAAGTGCATTACTTAATTGGTTCAATGACTTTCAGAACGAAAATCAAGTTCAAGATTTCGTCCGTCGCAAACTGACAACACGTAACATCTGATTTTTGTTTGATTATCTGCTCCTTATTTACAGGATTGCACATGATTACACCAACCTCACGCTTACATACCAAAAATTGCTTGGATAATATCAAACACCATTAATAATGTGTTTTGGCATCTGGTTGTCATATTCGATCCATCTGCTTCAATCCTTCAACAATATAATTTTCTGAACCTTCTATGCATATGCATACAATTCTCTTAGTCTTACCTGCTTTTTTGAGTTTTACACCATCCAATTTGAAGTTTTTTTAATTTCAATAAAAGAAACACAGATTTCAATGTAATATTGTTCCTGTAACACCTTTATCTACTTTCCTTGAGGTAGTTCATGTTATACAAACTAAATATTGTGAGTGACAGTGTGTAAGGTGTTGGTTGACCAAGTGGGTCTTATTTTTTTTTCATTTTACACAGCAATTTTGGACATAAAGAGCTGTCACAAATGAATGTTGTCGAGAAATCTGTGTATCTGAGGTAATGTCATGTATACCGTTACATATATCATTTACGTACTCCATCGCCATTGATTAAGCAAATTAGCAGCCATAGTCCCTCACATATCGTCAGTTACCGACTGTACATTTGCAACAAAAGTACCGACCGACTAACCATGATGGTACCCCATAGGCTACTATACATTAGTAACATGTACCGATGGTACCAAGGTAAATGGCGAATGGTACAAGTACTTGTGAGTACCATGGTACATGTACCATGGTACATGTACCATGGTATCTATGTACCATGGTACTTGAAGCATGGTACGTGTACCATTGGTACCCATGGTAAATTGGACATGGTGAAATTAACATATGGTACAAGTAACTATGGTACAAGTAGCCCGTGGAGTACCCATGTACATGTACCATGGACCCATGGTAAAATTGGAACATGTACATTTAGCCATGGTACAATACCGGGAGTACCATGGTACATGTACCGATGGTACCAATGGTACCTATGGTAATTAGACATGGTAGCATAGTAACCAATGGTACAAGTACCAGGTAGCCATGAATATCCATGGTATATGTACCATGCGGTAACCAATGAGTACCATGGTACAGTTATCATGAGTACCATGGAGTACCATATGTAATGTACCATGGGACCATGGAGTAACACTATGGTACATGTTACCATGGATTTCAACAATCGCGTGTCAATGGTACATGTACCGATGAAATACATGGTACATAACCATGACGTACCATGGTACATGTACCGTGTCCCATTTAACCATAGGTACCATGTACCTATGTACCGATGGTATTATGTACCATGTACATCCACGGTACTTTTTATCTAGGGTTATGACGTATTATGTATAGGTGACCCGATGACTTATTATGAATAGCGGGTCCTTATAGTTTTGACCTCTTTTCTCGATTATGTAATAGCTGACGGCCTCTTTCTATATTATGAGTGCAATAATGGTCCGCTTATAAGTATATGAATAATGACCCTATTATGTCCCTTTAGAATATCCGACCCTTCAGGTATACGAAATTCAACGTTTATGAATAACGGGCCCTTATGAAACAATGGTCCTTATGAATAGTGTGCCCTTATGACTATGAGCACATTATGCCCAAATTTTAGGGGGGCTACACAGGGGGGCATTGACGGAAACATGCGAGGGAGCGAAGCGACCGAGCGAGGGGAGGGGGTGGAGGGCACTCCCTCCACGGTAGAAGTTTTTGAAATACGCATAGAAAGACGTAATTGCTGGCGCATGGTAATTATTAATTTCAAAAAGGTATATTTATTGAATATTATTAAGGGAATATTTTCAAAGATTACAGGAAGTATATTATGTGAAAACTGTATTGGGCAGTGGATACTGCAAGGGAGCGAAAACCTGCGAAGCAGGGGGAGGTGCGGGAGGGGCATACCCCCCTACGGTAGGACACGTTTTGAAAATACACATAAAAAAGACGTGATTCTGGGCGTGGTTAAACTTAATATTTCAAAGGTATATTTTTATGAATTTATTAGGGATATTTTCAAAAAGACTTATACAGGTAAAGTGCACGACTGAAAAATAGCTCAACTTTGCACCTCTTAAAGTGCACGACCATATGTCACACTGGAGCACCTTTAAAAGTGCAACGTTGCAACCTTACTGAAAGGTGCAAAGTTGCACCAATAGAAAATAAATAAAATGATCTTCTTTTTGTTGTAAAGCTGTGTGGTTTTTTATGTGTGAACCGGCAATTTACGTGCATCCAAAGGTGCTAACTTAAATGTATTTACATTATAATACACTTATTATATTAACATTTACAAATATTTAAAAACTCGTACACAATATGACCATTACCGGGCTCAACCGTGCGACTTCTCGCATGTGAGACGCGAGACGGATGTGTGTATTTTCACATAGATTATACAGGTGTGTCCAGAAAAAAGGAAACCGTGGATTGATGAAGACTATCAATTCTTAAAACAAGTATGAAAAATAAGTTGTAAATGGTTGGAAGCATAATTTCTCCTCTTTCATTTGAACCCGTCACAGAATTCCCAATTCCAGCTGCATGCTTGAGCAAAGATCAATAAGAAGGACACACGGTAAAAATTCATTTGCAAGCGAGCAAATTTGAAATTCAAACTTTCAATGGCTTGAATGTAATTTCTGATAATTTTTTCGACATTGAAGGGCACATTGACAAAAAGCTGATTTTATCTTCTTTTCATATATACCACATTTGTGAAAAATAAGCGTTACATCAGTGAGAAAAGACAATTTGAAATGATGCTTGCTTTCAGAAATGTTCCAAAATGCATTCATTAACAGTTTTCTGGAATTGGCAGCCAGCAAGCAATAAATTACCCTTGCGAACATGACTCGGAGCTTAATGTTGTGTCCCGAGCAAGATATTATGTGAAGTCAGCCGTGCGTGAACGGTATTGTTCTTGCTCGCCTCTAGTTCTCAAAATTTATTCATTTAAAAAACTCACGCTAAAACAGGCATATTTAATTTACTTGTTCTCCGGCATACATAATTCATTTTTTACGCCTGAGGTGTCATATGAAAGACAAAATTCTGAATTTTTACGTCATGCTTTTATTTTTAAAAAACAATTGCATTTTTTACTATGAAAATGGACTCAAAGATGGAATATGCGCGTGCAAATGAAATTTTGGTACCACCAATATCCATTGTTTTAGTTCGATTATGCGTTAACGATTAATAAAAAGTAATGTATCAAATGAAAGAAGAGGAACACAGCTTTACAATCATACCTAATTTATTGAAGAAACTATTCATTATGATAGAATATTTTTGCGATGAAATCCGGTTTCCTTTTTTCTGGGACACACTGTATAGTGTTGAAGCCGAAGGTGCATTATTTTCATCCTTTAAGGTGCAAACTTTGGACCTATAGGCCATTTTCGTAATATATTCAAATTACAGTTATACCTTTTAAATGAAGGTTGTTTTTGACAACCTGAAAGCTTGTCTGAGCTTGTCCGACATAGAAAATAGTATAATGTATTTCCGTATTGAAATTGTATTCATCATAGCTCACACCAGGCTTCGGAAGAGAAAACATCCATGAATTTGCATAAATGTGCACCTAAAACGTGCAAACTTGCAAACATAATGGAGTGGGGCGAGCGCTCAGCCATGAAAGGTGCAGAATTGCTTGAATACCGCGGTAGAAATTGCTCTGCACCTATTTCCGCAAAGTTGCACGTTGTGCGCACCTTCATTTTTTAGTGTGTATGTGAAAACTGTAATTGGGCAGTGATACTTGCGAGGGAGCGAAACCTACGAACGGGGGGAAGGTGTGGAAGGGAGCATACCCCCTCCTACGGTAGGAACTTTTTGAAAATACGCATAAAAAGACGTGATTCTGGGCATGGCAAATACATATTCAAAGGTATATTTTATGAATATTATTATGGATTATAAAAAAAAATGACAGGAAGTATGTGAAAACTGTATTGGGCAGTGAAATTTCCGAGGGAGCGAAACCTGCGAAATGGGGGAGGGAGACACCCCCTCCAACGGTAGGAACTTTTTGAAAATACGCATAGAAAAAAAGGATAAAAATATTTGAAAGTTTTATGCCCAAAGGTCATATTATGACACCAATGACAGATTCTAAATATTTTCGTTTTTTTTTTTAAATTGATTAATGAAAAATCTCGGGGGGACCCCCGAGATTTTCGACTTTGGCTATATTTCACATTATAGCATCCAAAGCGTTAATAAGGTGTTAATGTTATCTGAATTATACCTCATCAAAAAGATCATGTCTAGTTCATGTAGAATGTTTCATTAGGCCTACATTGTTGCGTTATCTGTAGCACTAAAAATAGGGATATTGGATATAATGCCCATTTGGGCCACTGCGAAACACACCTATAATGATGCATAAATTTAGATATATTAAATCGAAACATTGGGATAAATTCAGATAGACAATATCTTTACTTTTTAAAAAATATAAATGTTAAGTAATAATTGAATACACAAAAATACTTATTGTAAAGTGGGGGTATATTAGTACACGATCATCCCCCTTCCGAAAAGTGGTGGATAGGCCTATACATGTAGACTAATCCCCAATTCCCCCCTCCCTCGCAATTTTACGACAAGTGTTCATCGGGCAGTGTGAGATTGCTGTTGCTCTGTCTGCAGCACTATAATATGCACTATCAACCAACGTTTTGAACTAAATATAAGTAAAAAAGCGGAGGTTCCGAACTACACATTTTTCAGTAATGATTGATAACTTCATGTATTGGAGACAATCTCAAAACAAAGCCCTACGCACGGAATTTTTCCGGCTGAAATGTTTCATATTATCAGCTATCGACAAGGAAAGTGCCAAGCGAGGAAGCGAAGCGACTCTGTAGCCAGGAAGGCTTTTGAGTTTTTTACGAATGTAAAAATTGGAACATCTTAAGACATTAATAGCATTATTTAGAGAAATTCTTAACATGTATCAATTTATCCAATGATTAATACATACAAAAAAAAATTTAGATTATAGCCTACATATTTTTTTCTTCGAAAAAGTAGGGGGGGCGGGAGGGATATTGTACATCGGCCATTCCGCCCCCCCCCCCGCCGTCGAAAAGTGAAGGGGGTACATGTATATATCCCCGCATCCCCCACCCCCCGGGATTTACGCCAGTGGCGTCAAGGTATTCAAAGTCAAAACATCAAATACACCACCTAAAAATGTGCTATTTCCCACGTTTGGGCCCATTCAGTACGTTTGTACATAGTTAAAAAAATCAATTATTGCCATAGTCGCGTCTACGCATGCGTAATGCATTTTAATGGAGCAGCGGAACGCGAAGAAAGAGAGACAGATGCGGATAAATTCCCTTTAATTTCTATTTTACCCGTCGTTATCATCATTATCCACGTGAGTATTTTGAGAAGCGGCTGCATGATAAAACAGCAGTAATTATGTGGAAAAGTTTGTTTGAAATACTAGGGCTATTGATAGCTAATAAAGTGTAGTTGAGGTTTGGAGATGGGAGTCCAGATGTGGGTCTGTACACGTAGTCCCAGTCATTGACTTTGGTGTAACTGAGTGTAGATATCTAAGCTGTGTGTGTGAGGCCGAATCTCTCCTAGTCGGATCAATCGGTCACAACTATGACCAAGGACGGTAGTGTCTGTGGTTGTATAGTCGCCACAGGCATATAATCCCCACAGAGTAAGTCATCTACTAGTCGTGTGTGGGCTGTGTACATTCAGACAGATATTCATCAGTTCATTGCAGCATGCAGCAAACAGTAAGTGAGTAACCCACCCAAATTTTTGACCACACACTGACACAGGAATTAAAAATTTTGCATCAAATCAAGTGACACATTAGTCTGTATATTGTATGTAGATCTAGACATACTGCAGCTGCAGCACGTCTCAAAAAATTGTACAAGTGAAATGTGCCCTCTTTATCGGTGGTAAAATACTGCTGTGACATGTGCTTACATCCACATCAAGGGCAAAATCTTAGCTTTCAAGTGCTGTTTGTTCCTTCTTCTTCTTCTTCTTAGATACTGCCCAACATTCCGTAGAGAAACCAACTGGGCAGGTGTGTGGTGCGCTGATGGTGAAAGCGCAGAGGGAGAAGAACTAATTTTGGTTGCTTTGCTTGTTGTCAAAATGTTTTTGGGCTGCAAATTTGAACTTGTCTTTATCCTGGATTGACTTTACAGAGTTAGGTAGCTGATTCCATTCCGGTATTGTGCGTGGTATGAAGAAGTATTTGTAGCAATTTTTTTTTCCATTCAATTTGCTTGTTTTAATCTTGAGATATGTTTAGTTAACAGCCAAAAGGTAAAACCACAATCATGCCACTTTTACTGGAAGAGGGCCTGATACTATCATTGACTGTACAAAAGTGGCACATTTGTGATTTCACCCTTTTGTTAAACTGAACATATCTGATGATTAAAATAAGCAAAGTTAACAAAACAAACAAGTCAAAAACAGCATTTGAAAGCTGAGACTGTACCGTTGATGTTGATGTAACCATTATGCCACAACAGTATTTTATAATTGCCAAAGATGGTGCTTTTCACTTCAATGCATAATTTTGTTTGAGACTTGCTGTAGGCCTATATGAAATTGCACAATAAATTGAGTACAAAGAAATTTTATTGTTTCTAACTTACTTTATTCAACACAATAAATTGTTTATAAATCATGATAGGGCAAATTCAGAATGCCTGTACAGTACACACCAATTGCAGCTGTCACATCCAAACAGGACAGTATACGCTGCACTAAAATCGAACGTGCACAAACCCCACTATACTATACTATACTATATTATACTATATTATACGCAGCTACATGTATATGGCCTTTTCGAATAGTGCCCACTTATGTGACCCGGTATTATGAAATTACCTTGTTCAATTTAAAGACAGAGTAAGGGATTTGCACGTCAGTAAACGGTAAAATGAATGATATCAGCTCAAATCGTTCACAATGTGAAGATTAGTATAAATAAACACCTGTCATAGAACCTTTGGATAGAATACGTAGTTTTGGTGAAAATCTGGACAATTAAACTTCAAAATTTACAGTGACGTCGACGTGCACAGGCCGTTCCAAAATTGTCCGACCAGCCGTTAGCCGAAGGTCGCGTGGAGTTTAACCGTTTAACCAATCAGTGTGCTCCGCTGGTCTTGCAACGGTAAACATAACCGCGATTCGCAATTTGAGCAAAATTTAAACTCGCGGAAAGAACAACATTCTGGTAACATGTCGTTATTAGTTTGTCTCAATAAACAACAAATTCATGACGCATGGATTTCTAACTTTCAACACACCATTTGTAAGTACTAAACTACCGTTTGGTATTGATAACGAAGGGAAGTAATGAATTGCAAATCCCTGACACAATCTTTAAGCTATCCGTGTGCCCTGCAAAACATGCACTGTATACCGAGTAGTATACTCCTATGTGAACTCAGCCTTATGGGTGGTCCAGACTGACTCCGAGTAGGGCTAAAAATATTTCGCGCTTTGCCTACAATTAAGCGAGTGACCATGTCAGTGTCTGTTCCGCTCCACCTTCTCCCTGTTGGGCAACTCGTTATGGTCGAGCTCACCCAACTCGGTGATTGGACAGTCTCAAACTGGTAAGTCAATCCCTCTTCTGGTTGATACTTTGTCGGTTGTCTGGCAGAAGGGCCCTAGCATATGTTCATGGCTGAAGGGCCTCAACAAGTTAACAGTAAATTATCTCTAATTTGAGAAACATTACATTGCTATTAACACTTAACAGACTGGAAAGAAATATCTAAACATATCACATTACTTTGATTTCATGTGAAAAAAAGGCTGTGGTTTTCGAGTTAGAGACAATCTAGTTTTTAGGCCCTTCTGCTGGGAACATTTGCTAGGCCCCTTCTCTGGACAACCAACGACTTATTGTTATGCACTCATGTATAACAATAAGCATGTTGCATGTATGTTTGCTGAGATAGTATCCAGATGGATGGCATGTGGGGGAATTAGATTGAGGGCGATTCCGTGTTTAAAAAATTGGCCATTTTCACAACAATTTTCAATCTGCTGTCCAAACAAATGAGGAAAGACAACTTGTTTTGTGGTAATTATAAAGTACTAGTGGGTAGCCTTGTGAAAAAAATGACAACCAACAAAAATTTTTCGTTTATGAGTGATTTAGAGTTGAAAATGTCGCGTGTCGTATGGGACATCTCTGCGTCCCGTACGACACGCGACATTTTCACCTCTAATTCACCCATAAACAACAAATATTTGTTGGTTGTCATTTGTTCATAAGGCTACCCCCTAGTACTTTATAATTACCACAAAACAAATTTTCATTGCTTAAGCATTCAGCCAAGAGTCCAAAAAATGTCAAAATGTCCCGTACAACACGCACGGAATCGCCCTTGACAGTTTTGTTTGAAGGTAGCAAGCAAACTAATGCATTGTGGCGAACACTGTAATGTGAATGGTAGAGTTTGTATATGTGAGGAGGGGTGGGCACACAAGGACGTCTTTTGATATAAATCTAATTTAATTAGCTTATAGTGAGAGCAAACCTCGTGGAATTAATTAAGTAGAGTCAGAAATTGTATTCTCATAATGTCTATGGTTCTATGGTACATTAGTTTCTAAGTTTTGTCTCACCTTCTGTAATATTGATCTCAATATGGAAATGTGTATCCAGGTTCCTGGAATCATTTTCTTACTATACAATCACCATGATTTATATTTCTGGAAGTAAAAAATACTCCCCGAACAATGTTTTTATTTTCTTTGCCATTTTCACCAGCTAAGTTTAAACAGGATTGATCTGTCGTCATCTTACATGTTATGCCAAAGCCAAAGCAGCCAAACCCAAATGTGTGTGGGACTTTGCAATACACATGCCGTGTAAACCCTGTTGAAAAATCACTCATTGCGCGCATCCCGTAAAGAATACCCATTGCTGAGTCATTGGAGATCTAGTCTAAGTTTTAGACTGTTGGAGATCTAGTCTAAGTATTGCTGAGTCATTGGAGATCTAGTCTAAGTTTTAGACTGTTGGAGATCTAGTCTAAGTTTCAGACTTAGAGATCTAGTCTAAGTTTTAGACTTAGAGATCTAGTCTAAGTTTTAGACCTTTTTTTTACCATGATCCTAAGGCAGTATAAAAACTTAAACAAGGTGTGAGTCTGGACACTTAGACTACCTTATCGCTACGCTCGCAGCTCGCATTGCTCGGGATTGGGGTACATTAATGAGCAGTCTGTGACTTAGACTAATACAATACAATACAATACTTAATATTTATATAGCGCTTCAGCAAGGTACTTGATCTAAGCGCTTTACAATATTTGAAATGTTACATAAGATGACAAAAAAAAAAAAGAGAAATACATAAAGAAACAAAATCAAAACAAAGTCAATTTGGGAAAAGATGGGACTTAAGTGAGGATTTAAATGTCTTAGAGTTGCGGGACGAGCGGAGGGTATCTGGCAATTTATTCCATAACATTGGGCCGGAATTTGAGAAAGCTTTATCACCATGTGAAGTGTGGGTTCTGTTTTGGACGAGAGTATATTTATTAGCGTGTGTGTAATGGAGATCAGGACCATTCATTAAACACACACATTGGAAATTCACGTGTGACTTAATTTCGCCAGATTCACAATATTTATTAACCTAAAATCACCATCCCCCCTACACATTTGTAACAATTGAAATTTGGTATTTTGTGCATTTTAAGATGATGTTTGGATAATGTACTTGGTTCATGTTTGATGAAAATGTATACAAGTTAGCCATTTTGTACATGTAGCCATTGGCTGAATGGCTTGTGCATGGTACAGATCATCACAATCTTTACAGTGGTGCATATGTTTTTTCATGCCCTTTCCGGTACGGGTGGTTGTTGTAAATGTGATTTGGAGGAATAATAATGCTAATCATCACATGCCACCTACATGTAGAGCATATTTGGACATGACAAAAATACTTTTTCAGCGGATGGCGATCTTATGCCTGTGGCGACTATATATTACTGCAGATGTTTGGTTCAAGACTACCATGAAATATTTTCCAGCTTGATTATCATTATGAACAAACTAACATACATGTATTGTCACGTCAAATCCTGGGTCAAAGCTAATACATGTACTTCTAATATTATTGAAGAGTGTGTGTGTTTGTGTGTGTGTGTGTGTGCGTGCATGTGTTTATGTTTGCGTGTGTGTGTTTTGTGTGTGTGTTTGTGTGTATGTGTGTGTATGTGTGTGTGTTTGTGTGTTTTTGTGTGTGTTTGTCTGGTTGCTAGACAACAAGAACAATAAGAAAGGAAAAAAGCTAATGCATTCAAATAGTCATTAGTAATATAAGCCCTCTATTAAGGCCTAGTCATTGATTAAACTTCTTATCTGTGAGAATGTGATTTTTTGATTTTCAAAGTAAATTAAGCGAGGACATCAAACCTTCGTATCAATTTTTTGTAAAACTCATCTCCTTTCCAAATTATGTGAGGATTTTTGCTCGAATTTGTGGCACACATTAAATTGTACTGCTTATGGTTATTACATGAATTCAGCTGCTTTATGCATAAAAATCTTGGTATCTAATGAAATCATCTTGGTAAATAAAATAAATATTGTTTGAAACATCTTTTTCTTTCAGATATGGCTCAACGAAAACCGATGAACTATCTAAAATGGGACCAAGGAGATATGGACAATGCCCTGAAAGACGTAACTAAGGGCATGTGCATTGCAAAGGCGGCAAGGAAGAATGGAGTTCCAAGACGAACCCTTGGTGACAGGGTAAATGGCAGAACAGCACCTGATGCCAAAATGGGTCCACCTTTCACTTGGACCCAAGGAGATATGGACGATGCCCTGAAGGACGTAGCTACTGGCATAACCATTAAAATGGCGGCAAAGAAAAACGGGGTTCCAATGCAAACCCTCAGTGACAGGGTAAGCGGTAGATCAGTGCCCAATGCAAAAATAGGTCCACCCACTAAGGTGCGTCCAGATTTGAAGAAACGGAAGAAATGGACCCAAGGAGATATGGACAATGCCCTGAAAGACGTAGCTAAGGGCATGTGCATTGCAAAGGCGTCAAGGAAAAATGGAGTTCCAAGGCGAAGCCTTGGTGACAGGGTAAATGGCAGAACGGTGCCTGATGCCAAAATGGGTCCATCCACTAAGCTGCGCCCAGATTTGAAGAGAAGGAACTATCTAAAATGGGACCAAGGAGATATGGACAATGCCCTGAAAGACGTAGCTAATGGCATGTGCGTTTCAAAGGCGGCAAAGAAAAATGGGGTTCCGAGGCGAACCCTCGGTGACAGGGTAAGCGGCAGAACAGCACCTGATGCCAAAATGGGAGCACGTCCGAAGCTGAGCCCTGATTTACAGAGAAAATTAGTGAATTACATAGACTACATGGTCTCAAAAGCATTTCCATTGACAGTACCCCAAGTGATGATGCAGGCAAGGTGCCTTGATTGTGCAGCTGGCGATAATAAATTTGGCAAGAACGGACCAAGCTGGTATTGGTGGCAAAGATTTAAATCGGTGTATCCTGAGACAGCACTAAAACTTCGCCATCCTGATTATGTGCATGGATCTCGCACTACAAAATCTTTGCCAGATTCCCTTCGTGAGTACTTTCAACTGCTGAAATCCGTCCTTGACGAGTATAACTTTCAGGAACATGCTGAACGGGTCTTCAACTGTGACGAAAGTTTGGTGGATTTAAATCGCACAACTCAGCATGTTTTAGTTCCTGTTCGTAAACGCCATCGCCACTTTCTTGAGGTTGCTCCGGCACAACATGTTTCTCTACATTGTTGTGTGTCAGCAGCTGGTGCTGCAATGCCTCCATTCATGATTTACAAGCAGGCGTTTCCTGGAGGTGTTAAGAGCAAGAACGGGCCGGACGCCTGTCTGTACGACAAATCAGACTCTGGATTCATGGATTCGGACCTGATGGTGAAGTGGTTTCAGCAACTGTTCCTCAAACATTGTCCTCAGGATAGGAGCAAAGAAAATCCAGTACTCTTGCTGCTGAATGGCCATGTATCGTATTGTAGCACCGAGCTAATTGAAGCCGCTCAGAACGCCCATGTGATTCTGATGGCATTGGTCCCGCACACCAAGCATATCTGTCAGCCACTGGACGTGGCCGTTTATAAGTCACTGAAGTCGCGTCTAGGCAAACTCGTGAACAAAGGACAAGCCGTGCGAGGAGGCCTATGGGTAGCCAAAAAGGATGTAGCTGGTGTCCTAAAAGTCCCCTTCGAGAAGGCTATGTCAATGTACAAGATCAAGTCGGGCTTTCGTCAATGTGGAATCATCCCCTTCAATCCCAATGCGATAGACAAACGGCGACTAGTACGGATGAATGTCATTGCAGATAAGGATGTGGATTTGGCCATCCCACCAACGTACACACGTACACATGCAGATGCCTGTGTACAAACAGACGACGTGCCACTCCCCCCACTAAAGAGACTGAAGAGACTTGAGGAGCCTGAAGTTGAAGATGGTCCAGGGGATGAAGATGACCCAGAGGATAAAGATGACCCAGAAGATGAAGATGACCCAGAGGATGAAGATGATTCAGAGGATGAAGATGACCCAGAAGATGAAGATGACCCAGAGGATGAAGATGACCCAGAGGATGATGATGACCCAGAGGATGAAGATGACCCAGGGGATGATCCCAATCCACTGACAATGGTGGTGTTAAGGGAGGAAGTTATTGAGAATGACACGGGTGATGCTACCTTTCGCACAAAGGTAATCCACTCATCAACTTCGGAATGATATCCAAGGAGGTTGTGGCTGTTTGTTTATCCCCCGCAGGATGTCCTCCCCAAAGGTAGAAATCTACCACTTTGTATCAAAGCTAGAGCTAGTGTCTTAAAAATGTCAGAGGAAATTCAATATAATATTCCTGAAGAGGCCAAAGAATTTGGAGGCAAAAACATGAACAGAGTACAGGAAACAAAGTGGTGGAGGAAAGGGGAAACAAGTGGGGAAAGTTAAAGACAGAAGAAATGGATTGATCAGGGAATGCAACTTGAAGAACAAGTAATCATACATTTATTCTAGAAACTGATATAAAATAAATTCCACCCACCTACACCCATCCCCCTGGAAAAATCAACAACAGAGACCTTAGTTCTAAAAGGCACTGAATCCAATTCATTGACTTTGTCCTCCTTTACCTAAATTTATACACACAATTATGGAAATATGGTATTAAACTACACAATATTTCATACTAGTTTTTTAGTTTGGCTCCCAAAATTTATTCTGTAGCAAGATAAATAGGTGGGTAATGTACTGCTGTTAATATTTCAGTTTTGATGGAAAATGGATTTATCCCTTTTGGAACTAAGGTCTTTCTATTATGATCTACATGTACGTTTCACTATTCGTAATCACATCAAGAGTTCAATGCACGGTGTGTTCTGATTAAAATCCTAAGGCCTACACGCATATGTATACGTTGGACTGGAAAAATAGTGCTGTGAATTGACATAGAAATACTCCAGTTTAGGTGAACATATCCTTTCAATTCACTTTGATATTTCAAAAGAAATTTGATAGCAAATACAAGTACATACATTGAAAAACTGAACATCATATTGGAAAGAATGACTGCTGACGAACTTGAATACATGTACAGTCAACCTTGGATAAGTCGAAGTCAGATATATCGAATAATCATTTAAGTCGACGGAAATAAAGTCCTGATTTTTCCCCATAGACTTACGTGTATTATTTATTTACTATCTCGAATCTCTCCTCTCGCTCCCGAATCAATCGCATTACTCGATGTTAACATTGCAGCACCAAATGGCAGAACACATTGTACTTGACACCGGATTAGTCCGATTTTCGACCAGCCAGTGACCCAGTAAATCAAAAATCAAACTAAAGTCAAAGCTAATCAAATGACTTTGCAGGCGCAATTTCTTGCGAATCTTTCTCGATCAATACTCTCACTTCTCTCAAACATAATTAGAGCACCTGAGTTCAGACTACGTTGAACCTAGCGAGACTGAAGCAAACAGCAAACACAACAAGCGATTTGCGCTTGTCAATGCCTCGTTGTAAAAGGCCAGCAGCGCTCGCACACACTAACGCGATTTAACAGGTCGCACGACTACCGACTTTGTATCTGAAAATAAACTCAGCCGTAAAAACACCACCAAAAAAAACACGCATAGCTACACGCCATATTTATGCGATCCAAAGTCGGCAGATTTGTGATGCAGGAAATCCAGATCAGTAGTGAACTTACACCACCACACTGTGCAAGAGATAAGCGAGCACAATGTACGCATACATGAAATTAAACCACGTGCGACTTCCCTGTATCTGCGACGTGAAAACCGCCAAGAAGGCACAAAAAATAAAAAACAAAAAAAACCAAAAAAACCGGTACTTGCAGCACAGAAATCTTAATTAAGTAATACTGAAAGCAGGGTCTTCACCCCAACTATGAATAGATAGAGTTCAGTACAAGTTTCCTACTTCCGCCATGGCAACCAAGCATTGCCTATCGCTGATGGTTCCAGCATTCTTGCTGACGAAGGGAAGGGGGGGGTCTATTGATTATCACGCTGCTTTGATATTTAGTTAGGGGATAAGACCAACTTTGGCTTTATCTGGGAACGGAGACAATTCTCTGCCCGAGAACCAAGAATGAAGCAAAAAAATTAACTAATTCGATTTGTAATTACAGCTTCTTACTTTTGTAACGAATTGAATTTATATTACGATATGAATCCTTAATAATTATGTAACTTTATCATGTTATATCCCGGATGTTTTTGTTCATTTCGCTTAATTTGTTTAATGTATTTGTCCTTTGTTCTGTTCCTCCGTTTGTGCGATGATCCCGATGTACAGGCATTTTTCCCCTAATCATCAAAATTTACACAATTTGATTTGTTCTGATCCGTGGCCCGTGCCACACAACGCCTGTTTCATTACCCCATTCAACACAATTCTGTATCTACATCTCTTAATGTCATTCACATACATTAATCTAAGGTACTGCTCCAAGAGCCTCTAACCCACATCACAACCACCGAATCCCAAAACGACCAAACAAGGCAAAAAATCCCAGAATTCGCAAATGCAAGCATAAAATCGCGGATTAGCGGGCGCGTTTGTCGGCATAGGTTCAATCGGGCCACATGATGTCAATCACGAGATTAAATCGCAAACCATTGTACTTACGTTGAGGTACACTTCCACTTGACTTTTCTTCCATTCTTCAGTAGTGTTGTTGACGGCCATGAAACTTACCTTACCGTCTAGATGATCTGAATAAAAGTTTGACATATTTTATCGATAAGAATTTTAAGAATAAAATCACAACTATGTCTCACTCACTCTCTTTCTCTGATTGACATGCGCCGTTACAACCAACAACAACAAACAACTATCCACCCCAATACATTTCTGACATATAAGTACGCCAATCAAACAGCAAACCAGAAATATTCACGGAAATAATTTATCACGAAGAATAAAATAACACCTCTGCCTCTCTCATTCTATTTTCTAATTGACATGCGCCGATATACAACCAACATTCCATTCGCAATACATTTCTCACACATGGCGTAGGTCGTATCAAATATTAAACCAGGAATGTTTATGTAAAATAATTTATCAATCACGTTCAAGAACAATCACATTTCTGTCCCTCCCTCTCTTATTTTATTGACATGCGCCATTACAAACAACAATCC
>JZLH01S0013003.1:18651-32985 GCA_001188425.1 Eucidaris tribuloides
TATCCATGGTATAAATGAAATTTGTACGTATACTCAAAGGAATAATTGACTGTACTGTACTTGTAAACAAATTCTGTTAGTCGAATACATGTTTGAATGGTTAATTACATGTACCTCCGTGGTCAAACAATGTTATTATCTGAGCACTGGTTGTTTGACATTTTGATGCAGGTAATACTGTATAAGCCATTATTTTCACGTACAGTTATTTTGGCGTTTTTGGACTAGGTGCGGTAATTCGCGAGTGGTTAATTTCGTGATTTTTCTAATGTTGTCATTACTGTAAATAGACATGATTTGAAGTGGAAATCTTCGCGAAGGTCTAGCTCGCGAAATTCGCGAAAATAACAGCTTATACAGTATGGAGGCAAGTGTTTATGTTTTGATTACCAAGCAACTTAATACATGTATGGATGATTCCAGTCATATGGACATTTATTCCAATGGTACATTTTACTTTAGTCAAATTTTCAGTAAAGTTTTGGCAAATATATATAAGATATAAAAATTGAACTTATATCAGAATGACATTAAAGGGCAGTGACATGATTGCAAAAAATAAAAAATGCTGCTAGAACCAAACTGGTTGAAAGAAATATACACCAGCTGGAGTACTGTACATGTATATCTCTTAGCTGGAAGGATTTGTCTTGAATTTGTTTACTTAAAGATTAGTGACATGATTGGGAACATTTGAAAATGCCTCAAGAATCAAATCAGTTAAAATATATACCAACTATACACCAGATGGACTAGATCTCCCAGCTGAAAGGATTTGTCTCTAATTTATGTACTTAAGGAGAATCAAGCATGAAAACACTAGTATTTTAATTCTATCGGGGCCTGATAGATGTAGGAGCCATACAGAGTTACACAACAGGTTTGCCCGCCACAAGGGATATTGACATTAGTTATTTCAGAATGAGTCAACGTTTGACTACTGTACAAGATTTTCACAGCAGAATCCTTGTATAGTTGATTCTAGAATAGTTTCAGCCCAAGTTGAGGACTACCCCCAATCATTTCATTTACCTTTAAGGGCAATCAAGTATGAACATACCAATACTTTATTTCTCTTGAGCCCTGAGATAAATTAATCCCAAAGAAAGCTACGCAACAAATAGTTCTGTCATAAGGCATACCAATTGTACTTTTAAACTGAGTCAACGTTTTGCTACAAAATTTTTACTGTAGAATTCTTGCATAGTTTACTTGATTCTAGAATAGTTTTACCCTAAGTTGAGGAATACCGTCAAGGGTGTCATTTATCTTCAAACGCTTCGTATGACAATGTTTCCAGTTTAAAAAATCTGAGCTACAAAATTTCCTTATGCTACCAGTGTCTCTGATAAAGTCTACAAATTAAGGCCTGAAAAAAAATTGCGTTTCAAAATCAAAACGATCTTTATATGTTTTCAAAAAGTGAAAATTATTGAGCGAGCATTCCAGTTTTCCTCCACAGATTGCTGTTTTGCAAAATTTTTGTCAGCTGACAATAATTCATATGCCAATTGTATGTACATATTGTAAAAGTAACAGCATAACTGTCTGAAGTTTTGTGTTTTAAGGTGTTTATTTGTCCATTCAAACACTGGCATATATGTCAGATATAAAAGTTTGACTTTTTTTAAAAAATGGGGCTTCCACAATACACTGTACAGTGTATTTGAACAAAATTGAAATGTGCATGTATTTACATGGTATTATTTAAATGTACATGTACATGTATACACGTCTGTATATTCAAATTAATAACTGACTGTATTGTGAGCTATTGCAATTCTATTAGTCAATTTAATTTGACTGTTCAAACAATATATTTGCAGTACCGATTATTTGACTTGTGAAACTGGTAATATGATGGCAGGCATTAAAGATTGGGTTAGGGATTTGCAAGTCCATTATTTCCCTTCATTATCAATACCAAACGGTAGTTTAGTACTAACAAATGTTGTCTTGAAAATCTGAGATCCATACGTCATGAATTTGTTGTTTTATGAGAAAAACTAATAACGACATGTTACCAGAATGTTGTTCTTTCTGTGACTTTCAATTTTGCTCAAAATGCGAATCGCGGTTACTGTGCACCGTAGCAAGACGAGCAGAGCGCTCTGATTGGTCAATCGGCTATCCCATGCGCGACCTTTGGCTAACGGCTGATCGGACCATTTTGGAATGGCACGTGCACGTTTGACGTCGCGGATTTTTTAAAATTTGCTCCTGAGCAAATGGAAAAAGGATGAAGTTAAACCGTCCAGATTTTAACCAAAACTAAATATTTTACCCCAAATCTCTATGAGAGGTGTTTATTTATATCAATCTTCACATTGGATATGATTTCAGCTGATTTGATTCATATAGATGTTTTTTGACGTGCAAAAGAATAACCCTATCTTTAAAGGCCAAGCATCTCTTTTGCATGGCTAAAAATTAACATTGTGTAAATACACTAGGATAGAGAAGAAACTACCATCTGAGAACCTTTAGCAAAGCATAGGAGCTACATGAAGAAACTCAGTTTTAGTGGAATTATAGTGACCATTAAACTCTGATTTGAAATTTTGTCTCATAGAGGCAAAAACTTGTCATAGAGACAAAAACTTGTGGCATAGATCGTCACTAAAGGGCCATTGTTTCTATTTGTGCATTTTTCAAATTCTAGGTAATTACTGTATACGCCATATATTTCGCGTCCATATATTTTCGCGATTTTGCCCCAAGACGGGGAATTCGCGAGTGTATATTTTCGCGATTTTATTGTACTTACATTCACTTTGTACAGAAATATCAGGAAGTGAAAATTTTCGCGTTCAGTAAGTTGCGAAATTTGCGAAAATAAAACCACCGCGAAATATTCAGCGCATACAGTATTGATCCCAGATTTCACAGACAGGAGAGTGCAAATGAAATTCCCTGCTATAACCCAATTTATTTTGGTAATTTTCTGTTATTTGAAACTTATCCCAAGTCAAAAACCCTGTCAATAATAATTCTGAATTCTTTAGTTTTACTAAATAATTAAATAAAAATCTCGGGAACACCCCAAATTTACATATAGCATACAAGGGTTGAAAAGGCTTAGGTTACCATGTTTAACCCATCTGAAAGAGCATACCAGCTCTTCAAAGGTATTCTATAAATTTAACCCTTTGGATCTGTAAGTAAAAATGGTCAAAACGTCGGGGCACATTTTCATATTAATTAAAAAAAAATCAAAGAAAAAAAAAGTTAATAGTTATACCTCATCCTGAAAGAGCGAGTCTGCTCTTCAATAGTATATACACATCATAATCGTAAATCCTTTTCACCCTAACGATCTATAATGTAAAATTTTGGCAGTAAGTGAGAATTCATTAATAATAAAAAAAAACTGCAAAGACATTCAAATCTATATGCAGGGTTATACTTTAGGGCAAAAGCTTTACAAAAACAAAAAGCCCAAAACAAACTTGCTTAAGTTTTGGATACTACAACTATAAATTACTTATCACTTGATGACCAGCCTATACAGGCTGCCAGAAAGATCTACAGTATAATCGCTAATGTTCTTCAACACGATTGGCAAAAGTCATTATTTTATTTGTTGTAGAATATTCTTTTTCCAATAAAAGAACCAAGACATTGATTTTAGTAAGGCGTTTATCAGCCATTTTCGGAGCAGCAATCCCAAAATTCGCCCAAACTTTTCAAAGGGCGTTCATTTCGGAACCCGAGATATTCGGGCTCTCAGCTGCCATACCTACCTAAACATGCACATAACAAAGGGCTGGAAATCCCTCTGGCTTTCATAGGAAGACTAGGCGAGCTATGCCTCATTCGCACGCGTTTTCCGGTATGGCAAAGCTGAGCCAGAGGATCTCGGCGTCCGATGACGCCGCTTGAAAAGTGGCAACCATTTGGCACAAATGCATTGCCTCCGAAAAATGCCCTAGAATCAAAACGCTTAATCAAAATCAAGATCTGGATCATTTGTGCGTCGCCTGCGTAGGGAGCGAGACATAGTAACAATTTCCGGCAGGCTCGTAGGCGTCCGAGGCATGAGGCTCGCACAATTTTGTCACACAATAATTTCTATACCTTGAGGGAGACACCAAATTCATACCAGCAGTCCATCTCTTGAAGCGCCGGGGGTCAAGTCGAAAGATCGAATTGAATAAGGCAAAGGTCAAAAGGTCTAATGAACTTCCATGACGCACTGGCTGCGTGTTACACACAATAACTTCTATACTTCGGGGGATCACCAAATTCATACAAGAGGCCATACTCTTGAAGTCCAGGTCAAGCTCAATAATAGAGTGAAATTTGAATAAGACAAAGCATGAACATTCCATGATCGCCTGCTACCGAGAGGAGACAAGGATCACTATTTCCCGGCAAGCATCGTGTAGGCATCAGCGTAGTTGTCAACCAATGTTGTACAGCACAACTTTCTATACCGCAGGGTCCACCAAATTCATACCAGAGGTCCATCTCTGAAGGCGCAGGTCAAGTTTGAATAGTGAGTCGACTTTGAATTAGGTAAGGTCAAAGGCAATGAACTTCCAATGACTGGCACGGCTATTTACACACAATAACTTTCTATAAGCTTCGTGTGGGATCACCAATTCATACCAGAGTTCATCTCCTTGAAGGCACAGTCAATTCGAATGTATGAATTAATAAGCAAGTCAAGACTTTCCAGACTGGCACTGTGCTATGTTGTACACACAAACACTTCTATCACACCTTCATAGATGCAAATCATACAAGAGGTTCCATCTTGAAGGTGCATGGGGGTCAATTCGAATGTAGTAATTGATTAAGTCAAGGTCAAATGAACTATTCATGACCTGTCACGTGTCTATGCTGACACCTAACTACCTTCATAGCTACCGTGGAATCACCAATTCCGACATGCATTCTCTCATGACTGCGAATGCTAGCGAGACAAAACGCTTGCTTGCCTGTAGACAAAAGAAGTTCATAACCAAACAAATAAAAATGAATGACATTATCCGATAATGGTTAAGAAATAGCGATCATAAGCTCGTACATTCTTTTCTGGGCCAACCCTTAAAATATGCAATTCACCTCAACACTTGTAAAACCGTTGTACACATGTTCCCTGGCGGCCTCGGCAACCACGCTTTCAAGCCACCGTGGACAAAACGGGATTGACTTGAACCGCCACCGGAGACGCTGGCAAACGGACAGTCCGTGTGCTCGTTGGGGTTCTGCCACTGCCCAGATTTTTAACCCGTCAAAAAATTCCACGAGTCACGGTGAGGAGAAACCTATAGCCGTAGGAAAACGAGGCGAACGCAATAAAACTCGACAGTACGTTATAGGCCGTAACAGCACTTGGAGGTGATCCGTAGCGGGTCTTTCCGTGTGGTCTCACGTCCGTCCCGTTTTGTCCACAGTGGCCTGAAACGTGGTTACCGTGGCCGCCGGGAACATAGTGTAAACGCGGCATTACTTGAAGTCAAATGAAAGTTTCTGGCAAATATATAATTTACAATGTAAAAACTGAACTTCATATTGGAAAGACAGATGAAACTGAAGTGTATTTCCATGATTATGATGATAATTGGATTGTGTATTGGAGGGAAGAGTTGACTGTATTGTTGTACATTTTAATTTTGTTAGTTTTGACTGGACTGGTCAAACAATGTTATGTGCACCACCGGTTACTTGACCTTTGGTTCTGGTTATGTACGATGGCAAGCGTTACTGTTTTTATTTACTTGTAAATATTGAAAATGCCAATCATATGGCAAATCATTCCAATGCATTTTCCTATTTCAAAAGTTTGCTTTTCCCATGTAGTTGCATGCAGTAAACATTAACACATAATCAGTTTGTTAAACAATATTCAATATTAAAGGCATTGTATAACAATGTTTCCAGTTTTAAAATCTGAGCTACATGATTCCCCATGCTACCAGTGTCTCTGATACGGTCTAAAAATGAAGCCCTGAAAAAACGGCAGTTTTTTCAGGGCTTTTTTTTTTCGATCAAACGATTATCAAGTGCTTTAAAAAAGTGAAAATCATTGATAGACCATTCTGGCTTTCCCCCGTAGACTGCTGTGTTGCAGAATTTCCTATGGGCTGAGAATAATTAATGTGCCAATTTGTATCTGCACATATTGTACGAGTGACAGCATAACTGTCTGAATTTTTGTGTTCTAGGGTGTTTATTTGTCCATTCAAACACTGTCAGATATGTCAGATAGCAAATTACTACAATTTTTTAAACAGGTCTTCCACAGTGTTATATAATGTCTTTAAACGGACAAGATGGATGTTGGAAACATTTAAATTGAATGGTTCAGTTTGAATTTGAACCATTGATGTTGATAATGGATGTAAAGTTACTGCATGAAAAATTGTTAAGTTGTAAATAAATTGTGGATTTATGCCTGAAATAATGGTCAATTTCTGCAATATGACTACTGCTTGTGTCCAATTGCGAATGATGTTTGTGTTTGTGCATTTGTGAGCCAGTGGGATTGGTGTGTGCAAGCAAAGTTAAGGCAATTAGACCAGTATACTAATGTAATCAAATTTATGGATTTTTCTTCTTTGGGGCATAGTAACAAGGGCAATGTCATTACAAGGTGTACACCATGCGCGTTTGAAAAAACGAGTAAAAAGGGTTGTTTTTCACGGTCGGGCGATGTACTCGCGGACATTGAAAAGGGTATCAAAATCACCAAAATCAGGAAAAAAGGGTATACTTTTAACACAATGTTACTATAAAAGGGTATCTTTTCAGACTTGAATACTTGTTTAGGGTATTCTGAGATCGACAGATAATTGAAAGTCCATACACGCGCATGGTGTACACCTTGTAATGACACTGGCCCCCTGGGTGTTGGGCAAGCCTTGGGCAAGCTCTTAAGTTTTTTATGCATAATTTTTTTTTTTATGCATAAAATTTGAATATGTTGGCAAACTGGTCTATTATGAGGTAGCAGGCTTTTGTGCACAGAGGTGCCGGATTTTGTCTAGCAGTACCAGCACAGTGTTATAGTGCAAATCAATCTAGAGAGCAAGTGAATACAAAAAATATCAATACATAATGTGTAAATAAACAAATGAGTAAACAATATTGTCATTGGTTCCCTAATGAGGTGTTGCATCGAATGGAATGGAGGGAGGGAGAGAAAAAAAGGCCAAGGATGGGTTTAGAAACAAAGGTCCATGAATGTGAAATGGTGCTGACAAAAATCTGATAGAACAAATTTCATAGAGGTGATGTCCTGCTACGCCCTTAGTTGCCTATGCCTTATTGTTGCATGTGTGAGTCCTACCATATTTATGATGTCAGTCCAATTTGGCAATTCCAACCCCCCCCCCCCCCCCCGCCGAAAAAAAGACAACACAACAGCCAGGACTAATGCAGGGCTGCACATTGGCAGAGGTCCGATGGTCTGGGACTGGTAAAAATCACAGTATAATTTCAGGAATGGCCAATTTCTTACCGGTGATTTGTTTTTTGTGTGAAATTACAAGGCAAAATTTCATATTTTCACAATATCTAAAACTCAAATTATTCATATTTTTCACTCATTGGAATGAAAGTTGTTCAGGGAAATGTTATTACATGTACTTTTAATCATGGAGATTTACCCAAATTTATAATCACTTGTATGGTCAATCAAAAAGCAACAGAAATGAAGCAAAACAACAGAAAAAAATAACCTACTACCAAAATAATGTTATTTAACTTCCTTGACCAAGCAAACATGAGATAAATGTATTCTTTCTTACCAAGTATATATGCTGAACTAGCAATATGTGTATTTATATGTATGTGTCACATGTGTGCGTGTTTGTATTATGTGTGTGTGTGTGTACATGTATGTATGTTTGTGCATGTGTGAGTATGCATGTTTGTTGTATTGCTGGGGAGTGAACAGTTGATAATAAAAAGAAAACATCAAAGTAAGTTCACAACTCGCAAGACTTGTTCAATAGCGTATTTCTGGGCTAGTAAATATTAGGTTTGGGCCAGTACAAAAATGAAAAACTGGGTTTTTACTGGTCTGACAGGGTCAGGTCAGACCAGTAGAAAAAATTAGTTAGTGACATGTGCAGCCCTGACTTATGACTTTCCCTGTTACTTCGATGACGAATATATAACAAATATGTACTAATACGAGAGTCTTTTGTTGAAACTATGACACCCTTGGTTACGTGGACTGTTAACTATTTTCCCTTGGGGCTGTGCCCCTCGGGAAAATAGTACAGACCACGTAACCTCGGGCTCGTCATATTTCAACCAGAGACTCTCGTATCAGTACATATTTGTATAATAGCCGGTAACTGCAAAACCTCTCCCTTTTTCATTGTGACATAGGCATGTCCACTGGCATGGTCATCTCCATTCCCATTTTTTAGCTCATCGCCCGAAGGCCCGATGAGCTTATGCATGGGCGTGCGTCCGTCGCCGTTCCTTACCGTCGTCCTTTTCTCCTTCCGTCTTCGTCTTCCGTCCTTCCGTCCGTCCTTCCGTCCGTTCCACAGTTTGAAAAATGCTTCTCTTCGCATTGTTCTAACACGATTTTGATTCTGAATTGTTTTCATATGATAGGGCTAGGTGGGGGATTTAAAAACTTCTACACAGAAATTCGTGAATTCATTATAATAATGTAATTTATGCAATTTATCGAAATCACAAAAGCTTCTCCTCCTTCATTTCTCAACCGATTTTTGATTTTGATTGGAATTTATTTGGTAGGGTGAAAGTGTATGCTACATTAAACTTCGTACACAGAATTTTGAAATTAATACCTCATTAATTATATGGTAATTTCATGCAAATTTTTCCAAAAATAAAAAATTGCTTCTTCTCCCACATTTCTTGACCGATTTTCATTCGTTTGTTTGATCTTGAATCAGGGCTAGGTTGGGGGGCTTCAAGATTTCTAACAACAAAATTTGAAAAATTAATAATTACTGCAAATTAAAAATTAATCAATATGCAAATTTAATGCAAATTTTTACGAAAATCACAAAAAATGCTTCTTCCTCCTTCATTTCTGCAAGCCGATTTTGATTGTGATTGCTTTATTTGGTAGGGCTGAATGTTATGGCCGACATTAAACTTCTACAACAGAATTCTGAAAATGTATACTCCATTAATAATTATGGTAATTTATGCAAATTTTTTCCAGAGAAAATAAAAAAAATGGCTTCTTCTGCCACATTTCTTGACCGATTTTATTCTGTGTTAATTGATAGGGCTAAGGTGGCGGCTTTGCAAAAGACCTTTTTTCCTACACAAAATTTGAAATTAATCAACTAATGCAATTTAAAATAATCCATAATGAAATTATGCAATTTATTCAAAAATCAAAATAAATCAAGCAAAAAAAAAATGGCTCTTCCATTCAATTTCTCAAAACCAATTTTTGATTAGTTTGCCTTATCTGGTCAGAGCTAACTTGCGTACACAAAACTTCTACCAGAATTTTAACTGTTGCTCCATTATATTAATTATGTAATTTATGCAGATTATTCCCAAAATAACAAATTATTTCATTGCTTATTCATATCAAGTACTTTAATATTGGTTCCACTTCAAATGTGCTTTTTCCAACAACAAAAATCAAGTATGGGCCACCGGAAGGGATCGGGGGTGCAATCGTATATAATACATCATGTATGTTATTATATATTTTTTTAGTTTTATTATTTTTTTTTCATGTCCCTTTCCGGGCATGAAACTAATATTTTCTCACTCTAATTTTTTATATTCATGGTTTCTGTGAACCGGGACCATCAGTATTAATTTTTTGACCAAGTATGGAAATTGTACCACATGAAATTTCGGATATATGATGTTGCGAGAATGCCGGATGAGCGCTAACGTCATTGACGTTTTCTATTTCATATTCCTGGTGCAAGTGTTTGTACATCATAAATAAGGATTTTAATCCATCAAATTTGTTATGATGTACTTGTTTGAAGTTATAACAGCCTCTAACTACTACATTGGAATTTCTTTGGTGGCTGGCTGAGACACTTGCGTTTTTGGGATATTTGAATTAAAGCCCAAGTTTAGTTTGGATTTTTGCTATTTGAAAGGCTTTATGCCCGCAAAGTCATAACCCGCAATTAATAGATTTCTGATGTCGTTAGTTTTTTTTAAATTAATTAATGGAAAATCTCTGTGTGAACACCGAAAATTATAACAATTATATCGCATCTAAAGGTTAAAAATGGCTTTAAGGTTACAATGTGTTTATCCATCAATCGTAAAAGAGCAGCGCAGTCTTCAGATGAGGTATTACTCATATAACCGTTTTAACGCCTTTGGATGCTAATAATGTAGAAATATAAGTCAAAAATGTCGGGGGTCCCCGCGACATTTTCTTAATAAAATAAAATAAAAAAAAACCAAAAGACAAAAAAAGTTATATGAGGTTTATAAGCCTCATACTGAAAGAGCTTGTGTTGCTCTTTCAGATGAGGTATAACACATGTAACGTAAAGCGTTTTTAACCCTTTAGATGCTATAATGAAATTGGGGGTGTTCCACGAGATTTTTTCATAATTAATATTAAAAAATAAAGACATTCAGAATCTTATATTGCAGGGTTATGGCAGGGTTATAACTCCTGGGGCAGTAAAGCTTTCAAATAAACAAAAAATCCTAAAATAAAGCTTGGCTTTAATTTTAACGGTACAAAGCATTGTTGACATGATGATTTTATACTGTGATCAACATTTTATTTCTCTTCAAAAGTTGCAAATGTAGTATCATTCGTTAAGGGATCTTAATTAGATCTGAGGGCTCCAATAGACTGAGGATTGTATGACTTCTAAAATTCAAATGGACGGCATATCTGATAGACAAAGAATCTTGAATTAGGTTTGACAATGCGCAGTGATTTTCAAACTAAAGTCTGTACTTAGAGGACTGGTTTTCCAACTTTCTCGGCCGGTCTTCCTTCAATTGACCACCATTCATTTTATGCGAACAAATTTCAAACAACCTAGACAAGCAGAGGAGCATAGGCTAAGTTTGGGCATGGGAGGTGAACTTAGAAGGTTTTAAAAGGGCTGAGTTTGGAACAGTGGGGGAGGGGCTATCGTGATGAGGTGAAATCTAAAGAATTTGAGGACAACATCAGAACAGCATAGCCACATGGGTCACAAGCAGAAAAAGGAAGTGCATGTGCAACCAGTGCAACCCCACCTATTCCTTGGCTAAAGCGCAGACTTTTTAAGATTGACAACTATGTGCGCTGCTTCAATTGGTCCTTCAGACCCCCAGTCAATCGGACCATCAGTCTATCGGGCTGTAACCAATATTTTTAAATGCCTCTATGTATAATTGATACCCCACCAAATGAATTTGAAGGGGTATATAGGAAATCACCGTACGGTTTGGCGGTCGTCGGGTGGTCGGTTTCAATTGCAGAATCTTGCGGACAAACAACTTCCTCACAGTTTTTTGAAACCAAAAGTGCTGCGTGAAATTGGAAAACATGGCTTGGAGTACAGAATGTGCAAGACAATTTTTACTGAATGAGTCCGAAACATTGGCAATATATAAGTAAAAAGAATCAGGTAAAAAAATTCAAAAATCTTGCGAATCGACATACTTCCCCTCAAAGTTTTATGAATCACATGCTTAATGAGATTTGGACAACACAGGACATTGGGTTAGGAGTAAGATGCAAGAAGTGCATTTTCGAAGTGTGTCTAAACTACGCATTGCCACTGGTAACGAGCATATTTATGGCAATAAGTCAGGGACGTGATTGCGGGTTATTAATCACCTTCAGTGATATTTTTAATTTTTTTTAAAGCTGTTTTAAACGTTTATTACTTTCTTTGATGTTAAACACGGTATGGCTGGTAGGGAAGCAGCTTTCAGAAGGTCACCTCCCCAATAATCAGTCGCTTGTATGTTTCCCCAGGTTCTAGCGACTGTTCAACCTTTGGGGTATGGAAGCAGCGGGATGGTCTTTTCAAGCAAGTGGACAGTGAGCTGCGACAAAAGCGTGCCATAAACCATCTCACTCAGGTGAACAAAAAGAGCTGCAAAAGTCTGCACTGCGTGACAATCCGCATCCTGCGGAAAAACTACAGCACGAGAACGTCGTCAGACTTTATGACGTGATATTTAGTAAAATAACGTGGATCTCTGTGATGTGGGAAGGTCTTGCGTTCCAAGTGAACTTATGGACGGTAAATGTATACGTCCAGGAAATTGGTTGACGACGGATCTTCGGCAGGTGCTAGAACAGGCAGAACTTAGTGGGGAACATGTTCCGTCTTGTTTTGGCCGTATCAGCTTCACGATGGCCTCAATATCCTGACGAGCGGCCAACGTTCTGCATAGGGATCTGAAACCGGAAATACGTGTTGATAAACGAGGAGGACTTGGTGCTGAAATTTGGGGATTTTGGCATGGGCCAGAATCTTGGATCCCCGATTATTCACACAAAAGTAAGTGCAAGTATAAGCACTGTTACTGGAAGTCTTCAATATACATAAAAACTGGGTTCTGTTTTTTCAGAATTGCCAACTTCTAATATCAATCTTCTGAGATAATAATGCATCTCAGAACTACAAAACGCTGTTGTATGAACCAATAAATGGTTCGTAATTTCCTGTGTTCTGGCGGATAACAGAAGAAAAGTTCCAGTTCTGCTGGACAGACAATGATAGAACTTTGTGGGCATCTGACTGAAATATTTCCAGTAAATTGGATGCAGTGTAAAAATTATACCTTCCTGCGTGGTCTAAGCTTTTGTCAGGATTGATTCCTTAGACTTGAGTGGATGTAACTATCCCACAAAAGTACCGTCTTTTTTCAGCTATTCCAGAGTGGCATCAATATGAAATACAGGGTAACCCATTCATTTACTCTGGTAACATCTTGGAAAGCAGCAAATAGATGTGGTAGGGTTTAGAGATCGGGATTGGATTAGGTTACATTGTAGTTTAGGTTGGTACTAGAGCAATTGACACCTGAGCAAATATTATGACTCGTGATTTTCTAATGTAATACTTTATAGAAGGAAATCTTTAAACATACACAAAAATTGAAGTTGTCTTCATCCATTTTGCATCTTTTCTCTTCAAGGGCACCTCCACTTCAGAATGTTGTCCACATCAGTGGTATCGCTCACGTTGAACTGGTCCTGGCAGCCCACAACTTACATCAAAAAAGGCCATTGATGTGTGGTCGGACCCGGCTGGCATCGTGGCTGAGATGGTGATGGGGAAGCCCCCGTTGTTTTCCGTGGACCATGACCTTGAACTGATGATAGCTGGTCTGGACTCCATTTCAGCTCAAATGACCGTGACCTCAATGAGATTCTCTGCACCTCCCAGCAAACTGCTGAAGAACTACAAGTGGCTAATCCGAGGCAATCCCATTAAAAGATGTGCTCGGAAACTTAGATAAGATGTGGTGAGTGATATTTTTCGTTGATCATAACTAATGGCCGAGTAAAGAAATCTATTTGTTTCATGCACATTCTTCTGGTACTCGAAATGAGTAGGGGTTCTGAAAAGATGAAGATTGTTATGAACTCTACATCAAAGTTACAAATCATTCTGTTTGTATATAGGAACATAGAGATAATCACCTGTATTATAACGGTTTTCATGTGGAATGTTTTAGATGGGTGGAATTCTTTTTGCAAGCCTACGCAGAAACATGCTGGCTTTAATTACTTTTTAAAAAATTTTTTTTTACATCAAATGTAGAATGTTAAAGAAGTAGGAATTTGGATGTAGGGCATAAGATGAAAAAGATTTTGCTGAATTATTGTTCACTCTGAACATACATCTACTCCTTATCATAGGAATGGTCTGATGGAGAGAAAAGCGTTTTCAGATTTGCATTGGATTGTGGATAAGGCTTTATGGCTGTGATATGAATTTATGTGATTTGAGCTAAATTTTTGTACATATCAAAATACAAGATTTCCTTACTTTTCACTGGTTGTTTTTTGTTCCACACTACCGTCAGCACATGATTTGCTGTTATCATAGCGATTTGACGCCATCGAAAGAATCATGGCTGGAGGAGGCGTAGAGAGTCCTATACTTTACCTTAAGATTATCTGATGAGCATGAGCTGTCAGAAGAACGCCTTCCAATATAGAAAGTGAAAGTAGACGATTGCTCTATTACCATCAAAGAATTAAATCCTTCAGGAAAGCAAACGAGCAGGCAGAATGTGAACACATTGCTTTTTCTTGACACGTGGAAGAATTTGAAGATGTGGAAGACAATGTTGAAAGGAACTAAAGGATGCCACCTGTCTAATGCAGATGAATGGTAGGCATTGAAGAGGAATGTAGATGACAGAAAAGAAATT
>JZLH01S0013003.1:33010-46942 GCA_001188425.1 Eucidaris tribuloides
CCCACAAGATTTTTGATTAGTTAAATTAAAAAAAACCTAAAGACATTCAGAATCTATTATTGCAGGGTTATGACTTTGGGGCATAAAGCTTTCAAATAACAAAAAATCCCCAAAACTAAACTTGGGCTTTAATTTACCGGTACAAGCTTGTTTGACATGATATTTTATCACTGTGATCAACATTTTATTTTCTTCAAAGTTCAAATGTAGTATCATTCGTTAAGGGAATCCTTATAGACTGAGGGTCCAATAGACTGAGGATTGTATGATTCTAAATTTCAAATGGACGGCATATCTGATAGACAAAAATCTTGAATCTAGGTTTGAAAGCATGCGCAGTGATTTCATAAGTCTGTACTTAGAGCACCTGGTTTTCCAGCTTTCCCCCGTCTTCCTTCATTCCAATTCATTTTGCACAATTCAAACAACCTAAAGCAAGGGCATAGGCTAGTTTGGGCATGGGGAGGTGGAACTTAAGTTTTAGGCTGGTTTGGAAATGGGGAGGGGCTCATCTTGATGAGGTGGAATTAAAGTTGAGAAAATCAGAACAGATACCACATCACAAGCAGAAAAAGGAGTGCATGTGCACCCAGTGCAAACCCCCACCTATTTCCTTGCTAAGGCAGATTTTTAGATGACCAAACTATGGCTGCTTCAATTGGTCCTTCAGACCCCCAGTCTATCGGACCATCAGTCTATCGGGCTGTAACCATATTTTTAATGCTCTTATGTATATTTATACCCCCACCAAATGAAGTTTGAAGGGGGTATATAGGAATCACCGTACGGTTTGGCGGTCGGTCGGGTGGTCGGTTCATTGCAAATCTTGCGGATCAAACTACTTCCTCAGTTTTTGACCAGTGCTCGTGAAATTTGGAACACACATTGGTCTTGGAGTACAGATGTGCAAGACATTTTTTGAATGAGTCGGAAACTTGGCATATTATAGTAAAAAATCAGGTAAAAATCTTGCGAATCGACTACTTCCTCAAATTTTGATCAATGCTTATGAGATTTGGCACACACATTGGGTTTAGGGTGAAGATGTGCAAGACTCATTTTTCGAATGTGTCTAAAACTGCATTGCCATGGTAACGGCATATTATGGCAATAAGTCAGGGACGTGATTGGCGGGGTTATTAATCACCTTCAGTGATATTTTTATTTTTTTAAACTTTTAACTGTTATTCTTTCTTTGTTACAGTATGGCTCGGTATCGGGAGCACATGCTACTCAGACCAGGTCCCTCCCCATACCTCCCTGTTGGTTCCCGGTTCTGCGACCTTCAACCTTTGGGGTATGGAAGCAGCGGGATGGTCTTTTCAGCAGTGGACAGTGACTGCGACAAAAGCGTGGCCATCAAACGCATCTCACTCGGTGACAAAAAGAGCTGCAAGTCTGCACTGCGTGAAATCCGCATCCTGCGGAAACTACAGCACGAGAACGTCGTCAAGATTTATGACGTGATATTTGGTAATAACGTGGATCTCTGTGATGGGGAGGTCTGCGTTCCAAGTGAACTTAGGACGGTATGTATAGTCCAGGAACTGGTTGACACGGATCTTCGGCAGGTGCTAGAACAGCAGAGACTTAGTGGGGAACATGTTCGTCTGTTTGCGTATCAGCTTCTACGAGGCCTCAAGTATCTGCACAGCGCCAACGTTCTGCATAGGGATCTGAAACCGGAAAACGTGTTGATAAACCAGGAGGACTTGGTGCTGAAAATTGGGGATTTTGGCATGGCCAGAATCTTGGATCCCGATTATTCACACAAAGTAAGTGCAAGTATAACACTGTTATGAAAGTCTTAATATACATAAACTGGTCTGTTTTCTTCAGAATTGCCAACTTCTAATATCAATCTTCTGAGATATACATGCATCTCAGAACTACAAAACAGCTTTGTATGAACCAAAATGTTCTGTAATTTCCGTGTCTGGGATACAGAAGAAAAGTTCCAGTTCTGCTGGACAGACCATGATAGAACTTTGTGCATCTGACTGAAATATTTCCAGTAAGTTGATGCAGTGTAAAATGTCATACCTTTCCTGTGTCTAAGCTTTGTCAGATTATTCCTTAGCTTGGATGTAATATCCCACAAAGTCCTCTTTTTCAGCTATTCCAAGTGCATCAAAGTATGAAATACAGGGTAACCATTCATTTTCTCTGGTAACATCTTGGAAGACAAATAGATGTGGTAGGGTTAGAGATCGGGATTGGATTAGGGTTACATGTAAGTTTCAGGTTGGTACTAGAGCAATTGACACCTGAGCAAATATTATCACTTGATTTTCTAATGTAATACTTTATAAGAAGGAAATCTTTAACATACACAAAATTGAGTTGCTTCATCCCATTTTGCATCTTTTTCTCTTCAGGGCCACCTCACTCAGAATGTGTCCACTCAGTGGTATCGCTCACCTGAACTGGTCCTGCAGCCCACCAACTACACCAAAGCCATTGATGTGTGGTCGGCCGGCTGCATCGTGGCTGAGATGGTGATGGGGAAGCCCCTGTTTCCTGGTGACCATGACCTTGAACTGATGATGCTGGTCCTGGACTCCATTCAGCTCAATGACCGTGACCTCAATGAGATTCTCTGCACCCTCCCCAGCAAATTGCTGAAGAACTACAATGGCTATCCGAGGCATCCATTAAAAGATGTGCTCGGGAACTTAGATAGATGTGGTGAGTGATATTTTCTTGATCATACTAATCCCAGTAAAGAAATCTATTTGTTTCATGCAGCATTCTTCTGGGTACTGAAATGAGTAGGGTGTTGCTGAAAGATGTAAGATTTGTTATGACTCTACATCAAAGTTACAAAATCATTCTGTTTTATATAGAACATAGAGATACACTGTATTAACTTTTCATGTGATGTTTTAGATGGTGATTTTTTGCAGCCTACGCAGAAACATGCTGCTTTAATTACGTTTTTAAAAATTACATCAAATGTAGAATGTTAAGAAGTGAATTTGGATGTAGCCATAAATCATGAAAAAGATTTTGCTGAATTATTGTGTCACTCTGAACATACCATTCTACTCCTTATCATAGAATGGCTTGATGAGGAGAACAGTTTTCAGATTCTGCATTGGATTTGGGATAGGGCTTATGGCTGTGATATGAATTTATGTGATTTGCTAAATTTTTGTACATATCAAAATACAGACTTTCCTTACTTTTCACTGTTGTTTTTTGTTCCACACTACCCAGCACATGATTTGCTGTTATCCATGCTGACCTTTGACCCATCGGAAAGAATCACTGCTGAGGAGGCCTTAGAGAGTCCATACTTTAAGATTTACTCCTGCATCCGAGATGAGCCTGTCCAGAAGAACCCCTTCCATATAGAAAGTGAAGTAGACGACTTGCCTCCTATTACCATCAAGAAATTAATCCTTCAGGAAAGCAAAGAGCAGGCAGAATGTGACACATTGCTTGTTCTTGACAGCGTGGAAGAATTTGAAGATGTGGAAGACAATGTTGAAAGGACTAAAGGGATGCCACTGTCTAATGCAGATGATGGTAGGATTGAAGAGGATGTAGATGACAGAAAAGAATTCTGTGTGGATAATGCTAATGTAGGAAAAGTTGACAAGGTCGATGAGGAGAAATACATGAGTGAGGATGATAGTTGCGAGAAGAATGAGACGGAGGGAAGCGAAAAGTCGGATGATGAAGAGAAAGAGGTTAAAGAGGAGGTGAAACAGATGGAGGGAAAGATTTATGATAACACTGAGGAGGGTGAGGTGACGGAGAAAGGGTCGGTTGAATCTGATAGTGAAGGAAGTGAAAAATCCGAAACGGAGGATCTTGTGAGTGAGAAGAGCAACAATCTTGACGATGAGAAGGAGAAGGAGTTGAAAGAAGAGCAGAAGGATGAGCAGTTGTTGGAAAAGTCTGTGGAATCTTGCAACAACCAGGATAACAAAGACGAGAAGAAGAGTGATGAAGGTGCCGTGTCTAAGATGGAAGCGAAGGAGAGTCTGGTATCTGCTGTGGAAGTGGTGGAAAAGGCCTTCGGAGATAAGCTACAAAAGGAGAAGGTTAATGAACAACTGTCCAACCGGGACTCCGAAGACAAGAGTGTTCGCAAGAAAGAGACGGATGAAAACAAAAAGTTAGACTTGGAAGAGACTGGGGATATCTTAAAAGGTCAGAAAATGAACAATGAAAAGACATTAGATGGTTGCTTGGAGTTGAGCTTGTGTGATCAGCTGGACAACAGCAACAACTTTGAAGTTGTGCTTAGTGGACTTGAACTAGGTAAGGACAACCCATGTGAAGACTTTAAAGATGAAAGTAAATTCGTGCTTGAAATGACCAAAGAAAATGAACTGAAATACAGCGATCAAACAAATGAAGTGTTGAGTATGGTCTGTAACTCTCAAATTGAAAATGAAACTGTACAACGAAAGATGCCTGATTTGAGAGAGGTGTTGTATGTGGATATACCAAAAGCCACAGCCAGCAGCCCCAAGGGGTCTCCACGAGGTCAGGGCAAGGAAAGCTCCCGCAGCAGAAGTAGCCTCTCTCCCAAAGAGAGGAGCGTTCGTCCCAAGAAGAAGGACTGGTTTTATACCAAACACTGAAAAACATGACTTATTTTCACATAAAAATTGATATTTATCTGAAAAAGTTTGTAAGGTGATGCCGTGGAATTTCTCACGTGATGGCTGGGTGAATCTACTTAATGCCAAGCACTCACCCAAAATTGTAAATTAAGTACAATAAAAAATATTTTCATACTATAGATTCTATTATGTGAGCATATCTACCAGTGTGTTTTTAACATTCACAAATGTAAGAACAAAACATGGTTGTCTAGCTCTATGCATATGGGTTATTTCCACTCCTAAAAGTAGATTTAAACAAATGATTACATCTTCTGGGGTCAATATTTGAACTGTAACAGTGAGATAAATATTGTGTGTTGAAAACTTTGTGTGGATACAGATACATTCCAAAAAACAAGTTGTACAAACTTTTTGAATAAAAAAGAACAACAGTTGTGTACAAGTGAAGAACAATTTGTACATCAAATCTTGCATGCATCATAGTACAAAAAAAGTTGAGTTGCTTTTGAGGCTTTCTTTTAGGTCTCTTTTGCTCCATGGTTGACCTTAGTTATTGTGCATGTGTTGATGAGAACTGGCATGCATCTCATTCAAATTCTTTCCATGCTATGTTTAAAGGCTGTTCACTGTTTTGATTTCCAAATGCACTCTGATATTTCTGAACCATTTGGAGCTTGTAGAATTGTAGCAGTTATATAAGAGGGTCTATGTTTTCTTCCATTCTATTCTGTTAATTATATTCAGTTGTGTTCCCTTCCCACTGTCTAGACAGTTTCACTTGTATCTTCCAGCTGTCTGTTGAAATATGCAGAGCAAATTTGTACACAATGGTACCATTCAGCTTTTCTCCATGTTTGGAATGACCTTTTTATTAAATTCTTGGGCAATGGGCATGGTTTTTAGTTGTGATGGATTTTAATGTTGTGGGAGATGATTCTTATTGAGAGCTTCAGTGATGATGTCAAACTGGTTGTAACACGAGTGATCGCTGTTTGTGAAAAAGTACAAATATGATTTTCTTTTTTTTGGTTGGGAAGGACACACTGCACCTGGTTACAGTTGGGCCAATATGGTCCATACATCTTTTGAACCAGTATGATGTCATGCTTCGACTGGATGTATATAATGTGTGGGCACAGAAGCCACAGATTCTACTCTACGGAGATGTCACATTTCCTGACATTTCCAGATTTCTAGATTTTTCCAGCAAGATTAAAATTTTCCAGAATTTATGGTATTTCTGGAAATTTCTGGATTAACTGATTTTTGTCAAAAAGAGGAAGAGATTTGTAACGTAAACTTTAGAATTTTGTTATATTTTACAATTACGTATGGTTGTGAAGGCTTAACAAATTTCGGGGTATTGTTCGGGAGCAATTAGCTACTTTATTCCTCAGGCTTGTTTGCTCTGCTCTCTCGCACGTGAATTTCAGGAAATTTGGAATGTTTTCTGTGACATCTGATTTAAATTTCGGACAAAATTCCATAACACTCAGGGCAAGTCTAATTTGGTTACTCCCTTGCTTGTATCAGGTGTAACTACATACATGTTTATAAACATGCCCTATGTAAAGCAAAGATTGTGCAGACCATGTACAGGCGACTCCCGTTATAACGAAGTCCTCGGGGCCAGCAGTTTTCTTTCGTTGTATTGAAATTTCTTTGTAACCAAACAGTGAAAGTATATAAAGATATATAGATAATAATTTGGAGACCTGAATTTTTACTTTCTTGTGATGGGAATTTTGCTATTACCGTGTTCGTTATAACAGGAGTGCACTGTATTTTGCACCAGGACTGTCGAGGGTAAATTCCCCCGGGGGGGGGGGGGGGGTGTACTTGCCTAGTAAGGTAAACGGGAGTGTCCCGCTCTAATAGGTGACTTTTTCGCAAAAAATCCTTAAACATGGGTATGGTTTTGGGGGAAAAAATCCTTCAACATGGGTCATGATTTTGAAATTTTACGATTTATACTAGATATTTTCGCCTATTTCATCGCTAAAATGCACAAAAATGCCACTTTTCTTAATAAAAAACCTTAATAATAGGTACCATTTTCCGCCAAAATGACCCTTAAAAAAGGGTCAGGTTTTTTGACTTCAGGGCGGCACACGCCCCGTCGGAACCAAATCTTGAGTACCCCCCCCCCCCCCCCCCGGGGTAAATTCCCTGCTCAGAACAGGAATGTAGGTGAATCCGCATGCAGTATTTACAATTAAAGTGAAGTTTTCTTGGTCGATTTGAAATGGATACAATTTCTCAAAAATCACAACCTTGCTTCTGTCAGACCAGTTGGCTTATTGTATGTTAAAATTTAAAATGCTTGTTGTATCTATTAGGAAATTGATAATTACTCATGAATCTAAAGGGAAAGTGTGTGTTGTCTTTGAATGAAGGTTGCATGCGGAGTCTACTTGGACAGAAGTGAATTATGCATTTGAATTTTTTTATTTTAGTTTGTTCCAAGTTTGATGGAGGTTCTATTTAGCAAACCCAGTGATAAACAGAAAAAAATTATATTTATGCAGTGTTATGGCTTAGATGTCACTCCACTTAGTTAAATTCATGGTTGTTTTGAAGTAATGTTTATGTTCATTTGATATAATCCATTCAATTTTACTATTTTGTGAAACATAAATAACAGTGGCAAATGTATCCTAGAGATTACAAATGTTGGTAATTTATTCAAATCTGAATCACTAAGGAAATAGTTTCATGTGTTTGTATTTGTAGTAGTATGTGGTACAAAAATGTTTTTAATATACTGAATCAGTGTATATCAACATGTATGGTGTGACATTTTAGCCAAGTTTATTTTCGTTATTCAGATTAATTGATAAAGTTTATCAATGTTGCTAAGCAAAAAGTAAAGTCTTTGTATATTTTTTTAAACAAAAACTTGTCAAGCTTTTTAAATCGTACTCTGTCTGTAACAAACATAACAAAAAGCTGGATAAAATTACATGGTCAAACATGTATGTTTAGTTTTCATTGATTTATATTTAGTGAAAATGTACATGGGAATAATCATGTATATGTCAGAATGTGTATACTCAAATGCTATGTATCCTGATCGGAGTGAATTGTGATTATTATGTACATGCATTCACTTTTGTTGTTGTTGTTGTTGTTTTTCTTGTGGGGGTGGGGGATGTTAAGATCCACAATTAGGCACTGTTCATTCAAATAAATTTGTCGGTTTCATGATTCACAGTGCTACCCGTTTGTGATGTGTGATGGGAAAATAGCAATATTATGGACTTGACTGGCCGGTCCAAGATGCACTAATGCTAGCCAATTCAATTATGGCAACAAACTTTAAAGACACCAGCATTTACACACACACACACAAACTGTCAAACTTTGATATCTGAGCTACATAATAGTGCTTAAATGGACAAATAAATATCCTAGGTTTGGAAAGTTATACTGCCACTAGCAAGGTATGCATTAATAAACATCCTCCTGATTTATTGCCCGGGTGGAGTATAAAGTAGTCAGACCTATAACACAGTAGTCTATGGGAGGAAATAGACAAGGTCAGGAGAAGGTCACGCTGGATACTCATAGATTTTCACTCTTTTATTGCACTAAATGATCACTTTGATCAATTTTCGGCCCAAGTTTGCCCGTTACCTATGTTTGAGGTTAACAGCTCGATCATCGGTAGCTACATGTAGTTAGCACGGCTTGAGGCTATAGCTAGCGAGGCTCCATATAGAAGCGCACGAAGTGTGTTGTACGCACTCAAATGGTGGGAAAATCGCTGTTCTGTCTGCAACACTTACAGGTTTTCAATTCGATCGCAAAGTCAGCACAATATGTGATATCGATACTATCGATATCAATACAAAGAAAGAAAAAAAATGTAGGGTCAGTGATATTTTTAGGGTCGGGAGGGTTACGCCAATACAACAATTTTTTTTTAGGCCTAACTGTCAAAGTAAAAAAGCACATTGATTGATGCAATGTCAGCGTATAGAGATTGTAGGAAAAGATGACTGAAGTATGTTATATGATGATATTAGGGGACTGACTTGTTTTTGAATTGGCTGATCAACTAATATACAGTACCATTTATTTGTGGTACAGTGTACTTTGCTAACTGCTTTTGCAGTGAGGTATCATTAATCCATTCTTATACATTTTGATGGCAAGACACTAATGTGACTAATTAGGTTAGTTTCATTGACAGAGTGTTATTAATGGGCCAATTATTGACTCTGCAGTTAATCAGCATTCAAAACACCTTTTTTTTGTAAATCAAGTGTCTTAAAATGAGGGGGGGGGGGGGTTGGGGGCACTGTCATTACAAGGTGGAAACCATACTCATACATGAACTTTCAAAATAGACCCTGAAGAAGTAATTTTCCTTCGATCTTAGATCATCATAAACAAGTATTCAAATCTGAAAAGATACCCTGTTCAAGTAGCCTTCTGTTAAAAGTACATGTATACCTTTTTTCTTGATTTTGGTGAATTTTTTATATACTTTTCACTGTACGCTCGTACATTGCCCGTCCGTGAAAAATAATCCTTTTCACACGTTTTTGTACAACGCCATGATATCCACCTTGCGTTTACAGTGCCCCCCCCCCCCCAGTTTAAAATCATGTTCGTTGCATTGTGACGTTACATATTGATTTCTTTTTGTATGTGCAGTCATTACATTTCATTTGAACCATTTCATTTTAAAATTTTATGTTTTTTTTTTTTCATTGCAAATTGTGTTTTTAGATATATTTCATTCGGTGAAATTTACTGTGCAACTCCAAGAGAATACATTATCAGTGTATTGTGTCAATGCTGTTCGTTTCAAAGTTTCTGAAGTATTTCTGATTTATAATTAATAGATAAATGGTGCTGTATTGCGTAGTTTAATCTGAAGTCTTAATTAGTCTGCCTTGTTTACAACACTGTTTGAATTGAATAAAAATGTATTTAATTTGGTAACATTATATCAGCAATTGACTTATTGTTATTGGTTTTGATATGACCTTATCTAAACATGGAAGTATATCTAATGGAGTAGTGACTAGTGGTCACAATATATTATACTTTAGCAAACAATTATCACATGTATATTATCGTTGTTTATTATTTCCATTTAAGAGATTATTCTTTAATGATCAGGGATAAAACTTATTTTATAGCGCTTAATGTATGGGTGTAAGATATTAGTTTAAATAGTGTTTTATCTTTTTTTATTTACAGAATTGAAGGTGTTCCTGGCACAAAATCTACTTGTGATTGGTAGAATGCATTCAAGTATAATTATGTGTAGACAATGCAAAAACATTGGTGCTTATATTAGACAGTGTTTTAATGTCCATTTATGTTTAAAATTATTCAGTATTATTTGATAAAATATTTAGTGTTTAAAACTCTATTCAGGATCACAGTTCGATTTCCCTATTTAAGAGCAAAGTTTGATATTTTGCTGACCTAGCCCCAAGGTATAATAATAATATTCAATTCTTTTATAGTGCATAAACACATAGCATAATAGCTTGTCCTGAAGTGCTTATGAAAATGGAATTTGTGAAAGTGATATGATTTGACTTAAACACAGAGTTCTTAAAGTGATAGGCTAACATTGTGGAGCTTCAATTTAAAAAATTGTCAAATTTGATATCTGAACTACATAGTAGTGTTCATATGGACAAATAAACACCCCAGAATAAAAAAAATTTGGAAAGTTACACTGCCAATGGCAAGTTATGCATGAATAAACAAGTAAAACTCGGGGCGAGTTTAAATAGCCTAGGTAAGTCTATGGGAGAAAATGGGCAGGCGAATCCGATCAACTTACGATTTTCACTTTTTTAAGGCACTAAATAATCATTTTGAAATACAATTTTTTCAGGGCATCATTTTTAGACCTTATCAAAGACAATGGTAGCATGGGGAATCATGTAGCTCAGATTTTTTTTAACTGTGGTAAATGTTAGCCAGTACCTTTAATTTGCAAAGGATACCATTTTGTTCTGATTTGATTCAGTGATATAGAGAGGTACTTGTAGGTAAAAATACAGTGTTCAAAATTTGGGGGTCATACAATCTCCAGTTTTCAAAATACAAATGATAGACGGAGACCATTTGTTCAAGTTGCATGTGTACCATATTCTAGAATTCAGCACTGGCTGGAGCTTTCACCCGCTAATTGTTAAATTGTGAAGAATTCACTTGCTTCAACTTAACATGCCTTATGGTGGAAAAAAAATGGAGGAAAATAAAAAAGTTAAAATTGCAAGGGGGAGGGGAGGGGGCAGGAGCCCCATTGCTATGCCACTGTCAGTATGCATCCTAAAGACTACAACACTCTGTGACCCTAGGAGTAATCTACATGTGTTTTACTATTAACTCATCACCTCCCAGATTCCGTAATTCCCATTGAGTTAATGCATTAACTTTTCCGGTTCCTGTGGCCAACGGGTTAAGTATGTGGCCTAGCTAGACTGTGCCTTGCCTGCTATAGAAACCTCACTGTCAGAAGCAAAAATTTGTATTGGCCTAACAAACCAATTAATCATACTGGTATACTGATGCCGTACAGTAGGACATGCCTGTATTTGGACATGTTGAGAAATAAATATTGAGAAATATATGTTTCGACTTGACATTGTGTGTACTGGTAGTATTATTATGTTCTGATTTGGTGTCTTTGATGTGAGTCTAGATGAATTAAGTATACTGCCCCCCCCCCATGACAAAAGGGCATAACTGACATTTTTTTCAAAATTGAGTTAATATATAGTGAAGGGGACTCAGCACATCATGTTAAACATGCAGAACAAGAGAAATATTCATTAGAAGTGTCCCTTTGTTTCATAATCCGCTTGTTAAAAGGACACTGAATAGGGCTTTATGTGTTGAACAAAATACATTTTGCTCAATATCTCCAAAACACCAAAATGTCAGTTATGCCCTTTTTGTCATTTGGGGGGGGGGGGGGTGGGCAGTATAGGTCTGTTCAGTATATGCATGAGCACAATACCAGTAGGCACAGACAGATATGTCCCCCTCCCCCTCCCCCTTTGGTTACACTTGCACAATCACAGTATATGCATACACACCATACACAAATATTTACTTTACAATGTACATTATGTACTGTAATGTGTATGTATGAATGTATGCATGAATGTATGTGTGTAATCTGTATGTGTGTGTATATGTATGTATGTATGTATGCAATGCAATGCATGCCTGTGTTATGTATGCATGTCTATGTGTGTATGGTATGTGTGTATGCTAACTGTATTAATGCACACAGCTACACAGGCACACACACACACACACACACACACACACAAACACACACACACACACACACACACACACACACACACACACACAGAACCACAAACAAGCATACACAACGAGATGTTTCCTTACACCTCTATGATGCGTCCTGTGTGTGTGTGTGTGTGTGTGTGTGTGTGTGTGTGTGTGTGTGTGTGTGTGTGTGTGTGTGTGTGTGTGTGTATGTGTGTGTATAGAGAGGTGGCCGCTAAGACAGGTTTGACTGTATATATAAACATACATGTGTATATATAAAAATATACATAAATACATAATATAAATATGATATATGTGTATATAATATATATAAATATAATCTGTATGTAATAAAAATCTTTAATAATTAACCTGAAAACATGTCATCCTACAACTAGTTTTTGTCATGTCAGGTCAGGGTCATCACTTTAAAGATATACTGGGACATATAGGTCAATGAATAAAAAGATTAGCCTTGGGAGACTAGCTTAGGGTCTATGCTACTGCCTCATCAAAGTTCAGTTTATTTCTTCCCAAGTATAACATTTCAATAAACTTGAAAATAAAAGTAAATGTATAGGTGCATGTATTCATGAAAGCATAATAAGGACTTATTCACAAAACTGAAACTACAGCAAACACTAACAGGTACAATCCTATCTAATTGTACTCCCCCCCCCAAAAAAAAAAATGTATATAGGCCTATAGGCCTATATAATATTGAAACTAACAAACTGACAATTATATAGGTGCATGTATTGAGGAAAATATAATTAGGACATTTCCAGCACTTATTCACAAAACTAAAACTTCAGCAAACAGGTATGTAACTAACTACTAACTAGGCCTACTACACTATCCTATCTAATTCTGCCCCCCCCCCCAAAAAAAAAAGAACTTATCAAACGTCAAATCCTTGTTTGCTGCCGAAGCGGAAATTGAATTAAAGCAAAATGTATTTTGTTTTCTTTATTATTGATGTCAGTATGAAACTTTACCCCTGTAATGACGTCACATGTTATACAACATTGCAATTACATACATGCTTAACTTGGCAAAGAGAAATTTCCGACGAAGAGAAAAGTTCTTGGTAATGTCAAATTGTTTGTGCATCAGAGCGCATCACATCACTGTTCGCCAGCAAGTCAATTGATTTTGCTCTTGGGTCAAAGGTTTCTTACGCCATAAAGCAAACGCACAGAGTGGAGGAGTGGAGTCGTTGTGAAATGAGACAAATTTTCGTAACGAAGGGAAAGAACCATCTATCTTAGTTTCATCGAAGGGAGAACTTATTCAACTCATCGATAATGTTTCGTAGGTGACATTACAGTCGACACGGAGCGCTTGCATCTAATTTGAACAAGTTTGTTGGAGGTATTTTTCCAAGTTGGTGTGGGGAATTCTCGTCAACTCGTCGACTGGTTATCCAACACAACACAACGTGCATACCGTACTGGAGTGCAGTGGCGTTGGTGCGATTGTGGTGGGGGATCCGCTGAGCTCACGCCGCGGGTTGTGCTTTACAACGATCTAATACAATTTTTCTCGAATGCTTCGTAATAACACGAAGTCGAGAATTGAAGTGATCATTCTTCAAAAGTGAATTGTAGGCATTTTGCCTCCTTTAATTATTTATTAACAATTTTAAACTGTTGGCTAACATGGCGCCCAGGATTTTTGTGTTCGTGCTGATTTTAATTGGTGTCACAATTCTGTGTGGAGTGGGGTCGGCGGACCATGTTTACACCCAGGACTTCGCCGTCCATATTCGGGGTGGTCGAAGTGTGGCTGATCGTCTAGCTGAGAAATATGGCTACACAAACAATGGCCAGGTATGGTATATAGTGTTCATGGTGCAGTGGAAACTAGTGTTGCACGACTAAGTCGCGAAAAGTCGTAGTCGCGACTATGTGTAGATAGTCGCGACTACGACTATCGGAACGCAATAGTCGACTTGTTATGATATGTCAATTTGTATCAAAAACTGAGTAAAAAGACGTAAAAACTGAACAGAGCTACAGTGTACCAATAATTTATCTACCATTTTTTGGCAGAAATGAATCCCTAT
>JZLH01S0013012.1:1848-21523 GCA_001188425.1 Eucidaris tribuloides
GCTATTATCCCTGATGGGAATACTTTGCAGGTTTGCGGCATATCTTTCGGTCCTTTTTGGTGCAATAGGAGTCTATGTATTTTGGATCATCTTTTTTGCATGATAAACTTCATCCGAATCAAATGTTAAATTCAAAAAATTGTTTGTTGTTTCATATTATACAACAGTGGCCAAAAGCAAAAACTACGAGTTTGAGTCTCATCAAAACTGATCTTCTTCATGTGCCTTCTCCTCCTAGACCTAGCAGGCCGTGTACCATAGAACACCATGTTTTCTTTCAGATTGTTTTGGGCCATTCGGATACAGTCTCCTTGTCTTCCTAAGTTGTGTCCATGACTCCATTCCTCATTCCAGATAAAGAATGAGTGCAATTGACCTTTAGTGTCCGTCAACTTTGTCAAATGTCAAGAATATAATAAATCAAATTAAGAAGGCTTCTAGAGGCATTTTCCATGGCTTACAATAATTTGATTTTTTTTTTTAATCTGTGAGTTTGGAGATTATTGTTCTGGTACATGTATGTATGGATCATTCTCCAACCCAGTGATTTTTTTTTTTTTACAAACATTTGTAGGCATATAACTATGCAATATAACCTTGAAGCAGCTGAAATTGTCACAGGCAGCCAGGTACACATTCGTTCACTTACAGATAAATCCCACAACTTGTATTTACTGTTTTCACATTCACAATGTAATATCAAAAGTAATACTACTGTACATCAATTTGACTGCTGGGCAGTTGATGGATACATGTATGCCTCTGCCATATCCTCCCCAATTCTGCCCCTGCCGCCCAGTAATTACTGCCCATGGACATACAGTTCATTACATTTTAATTAGGCCTTTCTCATCTACATGTATACCTGATGTACATGTACCTTGTAACCTTTAGCCTTGAAGTCCATGAATTTATTCAACCTTACAAAGTGATACATCATTTCAAATTTGTTAACACAGGCAAATGCCTTGCAGGGTCTTTCTTGTACCACACAACTGACCTTATGGGCAAAAATTAGAATACTGAAATGCACTGGTAGATTAATTTGTGTTTTACCTTTAACCTATTTAATTAACACTACTTTGCTATCCAGTATAAACTGCCTAGTGTGAATACCTTGTACAGTACATTACAATCAGTTTGTGATAGGATTGTTTAGAGACAGTGATTTTCCGTGATAACGGAAAATGGATGGAATTTCCGGAAATCACGATTTGAAATGGAAAATCACAGAAAACCTCTCTTTCTCCAAATTTTTTCTCTTTGAAAGGAAAAAACACAAAAACTCAAAACAAAAATTAGAAAAAGTTGACACAAAAACACAGAAACAGCGAGAAATATTTGTTTCAAGTTTTATGTAAACGGAATTGTCAATTTTTTTCATGTATACAAAGCCTATGGTAAAACAGAATTTCCATTTTTCAGACAAGTTGAAACGGAATTCCAGATTTTTGGAAACGGAAAAGGCCTTTTCTTGAAACAGGAAATCACTGTCCCTAATTGTTAAAAAATCAAATAAAATGAACAGGTAATGAAGATTAATTAAATTATACTTTCATTGTATTTAATTCTTCACTTAACATGCATTCCCAAACTCACAGAATCGACAAGGACCTGAAATTAAAGGGTTCATATTTTGTTTTAGTCATTCTTTTTCTTTGAACTTTATATCTTTATTTTCTTACTATCTTTCTTCTATTTGTTGATCTTTCATTCATTCTTTTTCATTCACATTTCTTAATCTCTTTTTTATTTGTCATTTTTCATCCCTGCTTCTTTTTTCTTTCATTCTTTCTTTCTGATGTCTTTCTTTCTTGTTTTCTTTTTCTTTACTTCATTGTTACATGTATTTCCTTTATTCTCTTCTTGCTTTTTGTTTTTATCTCTCTCTCTTTCTGATTTCCGTAAAAGCCACTGGCTTACATTTACCACAGTTCAAAAAATGTGAGCTACATAATCCTCCATGCTCCAAGTGTCTTTGATAAGGTCTAAAAATTAAGCCCTGAAAAAATTGTATTTCAAAATGATGATTTAGTGCTTTAAAAAAGTGAAAATCAACAAGCATTCAAAGTGACCGGATTGACGGATTCACGTGCCCATTTCCACCCATAGATAGACTTACTGTGTGCAGATCCAGACTATTTTATCATCCACCGGAGTAGAAATTGTTTATTCAAGCATACATGTGTATATACCTTGCCATTGGCAGCGTAACTTCCCAAACTTTTTTATTTCTAGGGTGTTTATTTGTCCATTTGAACACTACTATGTAGCTCAGATGTCAAAGTTTGACAATATTTTAAATTGAAGTTCCACAATGTTAGCCGATCACTTTAAAATCTTTCTTTCTCTATTTTACTCTCTTCTTTGTTTTTGTTTTTATTGTTTTTCCTTCTTTTTATCTCCCTTCATTTCTCTTCATCCATTTGTTTGTTTCCTTGTTCTCCCTGCTATCTTGATTTTTTTCTTTTTCTTTCTTATTTTTTCTGACATTTGTCTTTAAATCAGTCTTCTTTCTTTATTTTCTGATAGTCTGTTTTCTTTCTTTTGATTTTTTATTCTTCCTATCTCTTCTTCTTTCTTTCTGTCTTTCTTTGATATTTTTGTCCCTGACCTTTTCTTGCTTCCTTTTTCTTTCTCTCTTTGTATCTTTCTTCCTCACTTCCTTTTTTTTTGTGTACTTTACTTCCATGTTCAATTTTAAGAGGCACGACCATGACCAGAAGAAATTGCAACAGAGAACCCACCATTGCGTTGGTGGTCCTATGCTAAAACTTCATGTGAACTCTCAATAGATCTTTAAAGTTACAAACAATAAACTGCATATCTGCACGCCCTAACATAACAAAATTGAGGTTCATAATATGCGCGACAACAAAATTGCTATTTTGTAGTTGCTGGTCTCCTACTGGTCTCGGCCGGAAATTTAAGACCAGAAGGTTTGAGACCAAGATCAAGAATAAAGACCAGAGGGAATTGAAACCAAGACCAAACTCCTGGGGTTGGTGGCAGGTGCAGCGATGTCGCAACATGGGACAGCGCTGTCCGCAAGGTATCACGACAGGTTGTAATTCCAGACAGGTTGTGTACCTGGACACCATTATAGGATGGTGTTTAACGTTAGCCGTTTCACATGCCGCACTATCGCACAGAGTTGCAAACCAACAGGCATCACCCGGGATGTAGATGTGGTTTTTACTTGTCCTCCCATCCCATAAATCCTGATTTTTTCATGGACATTTCAATATTAATCATTTGAAAATTAAGCTTTGGGGCAACATATCCTGAAACAAATTAAATGTCAGGGTAGATTCTACTCAATCATTAGACCGAAGTCTTCAGCCAGTGTAACAAGTTTTTTGACATTTATCAGGCATTTATCGTGTGATCAATCTTGACAGATATTTTGCTAGGTAGGCCTACATGTAGATAGATCTTACATGTAAATGTTAGATCTACCTGTAATTTATCTGTCAAGATCGTATGGTAAATGCCCAAAAGTGGAAAATGTCAAAAAAATTGTCATACAGGTCGAAGCCTTCGGTCTAACGTTACTCAATCTGATAATGCTCAACTCATCTTCATCACTGCATGTAGACCGATGGGGTCTGTACGTTTTCTTCGGGGACTTCTCATTTAACGGTATTTTTGACATTTGTTTGGTCAGTCCCCTCATACAAAGGACAGACGTGTAAACCAGCATATTTTCATGCGCGTGAATTCACGTCAACCGTGCAGGAATTGAACTATGCTTGTCAGGCGAAAATCGGCCTGTTTTTGCGCACCGAGGTCATAGCACCTCATTAAGTGTAATTAACTACACGCTTTCACCGTTTGAAGTAATTTAATGGCTTCTTTTTGGTTCCAAACATGCATGAACGGGATTCACGGTGTTCGTTGACTGCAAACTGTTGTTGGCGATAGTACGACGCGGCGCGGTCCGTTCACGTTTTTATACCGAACTTCGTAGTCCGTAGATCATCACGCGCGTGCACACTTCAACCAACAACAACAGTTTGCAGTCAACGAACACCGTGAATCCCGTTCATGCATGTTTGGAACCCAAAAGAAGCCATTAAATTACTTCAAACGGTGAAAAAGGTAAGTCAAAAATGTCTTAATGCGTGTAACTACTGTAGATCTAGATCTAACTTACTGCATCATCATGTCACTCAATATCAATTTCATTTAATTTTCTTTAGATCTATTCTTTATTTTGTGGTGGGGTTGCCCAAACAAACTCCCAGTACCGTGATAACCATGGCAGTGTTAATCAAAATATCTAACGTTACATCACTCACATCAGCACAACTTAGGTCAGTCTCAGACTCAGCTTGAAGTTGAATGTGAACTCAATCAACATCAATCACATTCATGAATCAGTCTTCACCGTCGCCGTCGGTTGTCGTCCCTTATCGAACACGCAAAGCCAGCGGCATCGAATGTAATTTGATCACAAACTACGTACAGAAGTTTACAGATTCTACATCTTTTTGAAACAATTGTCGTACAGTAATCGCAAACCCATTAAAATTGCCACAATCATTTCTAGCTTACCTTCTAGACGCCATCTTCTATAGGCCTTATTGCTAATACGACTTGCCGCTAGAGGGCGCATGGCGAGAAATGCATGATGGGATTGAAAAGGGATCATCGATCTCGCGAGCGCGAGCTACATACCCGTACTCGTGCAGAGCGGGTTTAAATTACATCATGATTAGTACTTCGATTCGAAAGTACGCTACAGATATTTTTACTATTTTGGGTCTTGGGACCAGTTTTAATGAGAATAATGTCCGATGCCGTGTGAGGATACATTTACAGAAAATATGAGGATTTTTTTTTAGAGATAGCTCTAGGAGTTCATGACTCCCAGAGTTCATATCACGTTTTAACTTTTAATGTAAATTGTGTTTATGCAATCATGTTTTTTTTATTTTATTCTTCACTTAGGCCTATGTCAACCCGAATATAATTGAAAAATATTGTATATCCATTTGAGGTATTATTTTGTTTCAATGTGATATATACAGTACTGTACTTTGAACTTTAATTTTCTTTAATGTTGTTCTTGCCAAATAAGCAATGTATAACTTTTCATGGATTGTGTTTTTTTTTTCTTTTACTAGGACATTCAGGACCGACAACCATCACGTTGTAAATATATTTTGTAACCATTAGAGGTATCATTTTGTTTCAGTGCTATATTTTAACTTTAATAGTTTTTCTATTTTGCCCAAAACTTTCGCCTTCTAAATAAAAATCCCATATTTCTCCACGGATTTTTGTGTATACAATAGTTTATGTTTTCTTGTATTTCATTTACGTATTCAGATTGCTTCTACTGGGTCTATACTTTTCTGAAAAATGTATTTCAATAACTTGAAGAATGTATTTGTTCATGTGAAAATCTAGCAAAAGTCAATTTCCCGTTTAGTATCATGTTCCATTACCTTCATTATTTTGTTTGATTGACTGCATATATTTTGTTTCCTTTTACTTGACCCCATTGAAGAAACTATAGGGCCTACTGTCATGTTGACAAAACTGAATATGGGCAATCAATTCCTTTATTGTTTTATACGGCAATAAATACTATACTGTCAAGAACATAGACCGAAGTTTTCCGCGTTGCGGATTTTCCGCGAAAATCGCGGAATTAACGCCGGCGGAAAACGGCATTCTGAGCAAAAATGAAAACAAAAATCATGCCTGAAAATTCCGCCAAAGTAAAACTGAATAAAACTTAAATAATTTACCAGATAGATAAATAATAGGCCTAATTACTCCAAATAAATCATGCATTATGTAGCCTAAACATGTCCCCAAACCTGAATGGGCCTGTAAGCAAATTTGTATTTTTTTTTGGCAACAAATTTCAAGTCGGAGAATTGCAAAATTACAACGCGGAGAAAACGGAATTTGACATTATTTTGTAAAACGGAAAACTTTGGTCTGTGTCAGAAATGAATTGGGGGTCCTAATTGGGGGTGGATTGTTGCGGTTTTAATGGCGCATGTCAATAAAAGAAGAGAGGGAGAGAGAGGGAGACAGAGTTGCGATTTTATTCTTGAACGTAGCTTTCCTTACCTTATATTTTTGTTATATTTGTATAAATGATTGACAATGAATGAATGACAATGTGAATTAATGACAATGAAGGAATTAATGAATAAATGAATGAATGAATAAGTGAGTGAAAGAATGAAATGTATTTGCGGCCTAATAGATAAGTACAGTTGATAAATTTGTCCATGTTTTAAATAACAAACTCTGCGACGGTTCTGGTTTGTATTGTCGTTTTGTCCGTCACATTTACTTGTGTTGGAAGTGAATTCAGAATTCTTAATGAGTGATTAAAAAAAATATGGCATGCAGTAAAATTATTTTGCATTTATTCAGATCATCGTGTAGAGGTCGGGAAAGGTAAGTTTAATTGCCATCGCCAACACCACTAAAGAATGGAATAAAGTCAGCAGGAATTTGGAAGATCATTATCATGACCTCAAAGTAAGTACAATGAAGGCAAACGAAAATATTTATATTTTGTTAAAATATCTTAAGTATAAAATCATCGTTAAACTCACACACAAACACATATTGTATTCTTGGCAGAAAGAAGGCAAACGAAATTCACACACAACTGCACATTCTCTTGACAAAAAGATAAACGAAACTATATATATATATATATATTAAAATTGAAGTACATGTATATAAAATCATGAAATTTACCCACATATCTACACATTCTTTTCAGGCAAAGAACTATTTATCTTAAGTATTAAATCATGTCACACACAAAGATACATATTCTCTTGACAAAAAGGAGGCAAAAACTCCCGGCAAAAACTACAGCATTTTATTTATAAGTATAAAATCATGTCAAATTTTCACAAAGATACATTGACAAAAAGGAGGCAAACGAAAAAAATATATATATATTTATGATATCATCGTCACTGTTCATATTAATTCCTCATTCATTTGTCTTCCTCCCGGACGGGTTCAGTCTCACATTCGGTTTACGAGCCGACTCGGCCGATTCAGCTCGTGCGTTCCTCTTGCTGCCGGGAAAAACTGAAAAGGAAAAAGAAAGAGGAGTTAGATCGTGTACCGTCATCAAGAAACTGACAATTTCGGGAGAGTATATAATCCGGGCATGCTAGGTCCCTATAAAAATTATAATTCATGACCCCATTCAAAAAAAAAGTACATGTACTCACTTCCCATACATACTTGTTAATAAATTATTAGCAAGTCTGGTACTGAATAGTTGATTTTCTGATGCTGCTTTTTATGGAAGACGGAAAGATGTTTAGAATTAGATAAAGTGAAGACACAATGTGAAAATTGAGTGTGCCTATAGTGCCTCGAGTGTATGCTGGATGGTGTCTATTTCCATTCAATTATAGATGTCATCTTTGTCAGGCCAAGTGATTTATCTGTCACACAGTCAGACACTTACACAAACACAAACACACATACTGTCATAAACCTACACACACAACAAACACACAATATATAGCGTATATCACACCTACAAGTTATACACACGCACGCTTGTCGGCTGCTACAGTCGCATTGTCTATGATACGGTCGCTAGCGGCGCTATTGCTCCCTTTCCCTTCCCATCAACCCTTGCGGCCGTGAGCGATCGGCTATTAGCAATAAGGCTTATGAGGTAAACCCTTGATATTTCCTGCAAATTGTATGACTCAGCCCCACAGAATCCACATACACCGAGCTAGTGCAGTTTGCCCGATATAGCCGAGCGATCCGCGATCCTTTCAATTCTGGCTTCACTAAATTATGTTACGCAGCCAGGCCGCGGACATAGATCTTCCAAACTGGCCATTCAGTTATGCGGTAATTGGATGTACCTGAGATCCCGCGCACGCTTCGTACACACGGAAATGATTTTTCTTGATTGACCTTTCACCACAGAAACTCGAAGATAATCATCACAAACGAAACGTGGAGGATCATTGCTTTGCAGTGGAGTTTTAGTGACTTGCATGATCTACATGTACTCAAAAAATTTCCTGGACAAGAATCAACCAAATAGTACAGCAAGAAGAAACGCCAGAGTCCAGACACATCAGTCATCAGGTCATCATCACATTCATCTGTTCATGAAGAATTTTTGCACTGCAATAAGAATAACTCAAATTTCTACTCACTCATAATTATGTCTGACTCAACTCTTATTAGTCTTAATCATGTTAATTTTGGTTTGGAAATGTAACTAAGTGTTAAGTTACTACTAATTCATGATTCATTCATTCATTCATTCATTCATTTGTTGTTATTGACCACTAACTTTGTTTCTCTGTAATCAGGTAGTGTGTAATCACAGAATTACAATAGATCTAGACCAAAGCTTTGGAATGAGTTTATCGTTGGTATCTGTAATGAATGGACTCGGATGATGATTTCGACTTGTGTTGACATCAGTGGAGATCATACTGGACCAATGACTACGTGCGCATACACAGTCCAAAGCTTGTGGTCTGCAGTTAGATCTGATCTACATAATGACTCTTCCGAGCTGAATTACGGCAAACAAAAACAAACGGATCAAAAATAAAATCTATATTTTCAGTTAAAACTGTCCAACGTTGAAATCCACAATTCAAGCATGTCAAGTAGTATAGGCTTTGGTAATATAGATCAATGTTGGATCTGTCTTGCATGTGAATCCATGTAGACCGACAGTGTTTGTCCGTTTATTATTCGGGGACTTCTCATTTATTGACATGAGAATTCAAGTAGTATTGTAGGCTTTAGTAATGTAGATCAATGTTGGATCTAATCGAGTGTAAATGAACATTAAGCAGCTGTCTTGCATGTGCATCCGTAGACCGACAGTGTTTGTCCGTTTATTATTCATGCAGGGACTTCTCATTTATTGACATGACCTAGACCTACGTAATAATAGTCCTGGAATAAAACGGACAGACACCGGAAATGAATATGACTGCTTTTCTTCATATTTGATACATCAGAATGTTTGTGGATTTGTCATGTTTGCATCTGAATGATATACAAAACAATTACCTAAAATAATATAGCAACACTAAACCCAAACAATATTATTTGAATGGCCTCTGACTGACATATATAGTCTACAGCTGTTTATTTTTGTGATATTGTGTCCATATGTAGTAGGAATGTCGGCTAGATCTCTACTTAAAATATTCCAAGAAACATATTTTGGAAAAGCTGAACTTCCTAGTATCTTTGAATTATTCTGTAAATGATACATTTTTCAATTTGATTGTAGGTCAATTCTAAGATTTATGAATTGATCTATTTTGTTCATTTGTTTATTATGTATACTATTTATGTTACAGATGGTCAGCATCATAGTTATTTGAAGTTAGATGAATCTGCGTAACGGTTGTTCTATTCTTGAAGAACGAGGAAAGGATCCAGTCAGTTCCAGAATTCCAACTAGACCTGGGAAGACGATTTGACATCGGTTCTTGGTCCCTCACTGCTTCACACTCCCGTCTGGTCCGTGAAAGTTCAGAACGATGACGGACTTAAAATCTGACCTTCAGTCCTACCTTTCCTCTTCGTCCAAATCGCACTCGCAATCTAGTGGTTCGATATCGGCGGGAGCGCAGAACACTCTTAATTCGATGAGCTCGTGGTTCAAGGGTTCCAATGGCAATGGCGGTGATGAAGCCACTGGCAATCTGCTGACAGGGGCACCAAAGAATTCAGGAGATACGGGGGAGAGCAACGGATGGTTCTCACAGGCAGAAAAAGATCCACTCTGTCCAGCATTGGTAAGGCCATAAAGTAAAAGAAGAGCTCTATTGTCAGGGTTGGCAAGTTTTATCTATATGGGCAATTCCGTGAATTATTGGACAAATCACAAATTATATAAATTGGTCTATCTCGAATCATATTACATTTCAATGGTTTGAATGGGTATGAATCATGAAGAAACAATGGGAGACATCATTTCTACTCTAAATTTTACATCTTCAACAGCACCCTCTAGGAGAATTAGAACCATACATGAAATACCACATGTGGGACTAGTGTGACTAAATCTCAGTTTTATGAAAAACTATCGTTTATTCTGCAGTTTTTTCCATGCCAATAGCCTCTTTTCATTGTTTTGAAAGTAATAAAGCCCCACATATGCATACTAAATCTGAAAAAGACATGAATAAACGCAAATTTGTGTGGATGGACAAAATGTAACGTAACTAACCGTAACGTAACTAACCATGTTTTTGATGTTGTAGTTAAAAATGAAAAGATTTTTATCAATAAGTTATATATCAAATGACTTATCAAGATGTCAGAAATAGCTTGAATACCACAGTTTGTTTCAGTTGAAAACAGGTTGAGGAAACTTTGAGGACAAAGACTTGTGATTTTTTTCCATGTCCTCTTTTCGTAACGTAACTAACCATAATTAAAGTTCTCGTTATTACCCACTGAAACATGTCTCATGATTTTGCTTGATGTTGTGAAGTAGGTGCCAGTCTAGAGAATTGACGGTACCAAAACAGGAAAATTATATGAAAGCATATTCATGTAAGAGCCAAATGTTGAGTTAAGTTTGTCATAAAGTGTAACGTAACTAATCATGGAATTGCCCTCATGTTTATTTTGGACCAAGTGTAGCTAAACCCTTTGCGCGAGAATGTTGCATTAGCGCACAATCGTAAATTAAATTGAACAATCATAATAATTATTCTTCTCCTTCACCATTGTACAGGAGACACAAAAAAAAAATAGCTAGTGTGCTTAAGTAACATCCCACAATAAAGAAAGTAAAATTGGAAGAAAATATGAAAAAAACAATTGTCAGAATTTTCCTCTCAAAATAAATTCAGCATGTAATGAGTTCACTAAATGGTGAAAAAATGAAATTTATTGCTATTGTGTTTAGACGTATAAAAAATCATGTACTCTGAAATATTTCCAATTTTTAGAAATTGATTCAAAATTAAGAAGTTGGAGGGGGGGAGGTGACCATTTTGCTATATGAAATCTGCTCTCTGATAGTTTTGAAATCACAGGGTGATATAGTTCAATGTCGTTTTCTGATGTCCTTTATGGCATTACCGAATTTGGTAGAGATTGATGAAAAAGTCTGATCACCCCAAACTTTACTTGGGCTTAAAATTAGATTTATTTGACGTGAATCTATTTGGGTATGATTTATATGAATCGATGATTTCAAATTCTTATTTTAATCTACCCAAACAAAACCCCCTTAAGTGTGAAAAGTGAAATGATTTGATGAAATTTGAATCAACCATCATTTAAATCACTTAGCCTTCAACTTTTCAGTATTTTAAGCAATAAATGAAAACAGAGAATCAGATCTTGGGTGTTTGCAAACATAATTTGGTTAACATTTTTCCAAAAAAATCATATTAATTTCATATTAACTTGTTCTGGTTTATATTTTAGAGTCGGCAGCAGAGGATTATGGGCTTCATGGGCTGTCTTCTGGGGGGCGTCTTCTGCTTTGTGTTGGCGTGGACCTTTGCCCCACTCATCGTCGTCAAACCAAGAAAGTTTGCATTGTTGTATACCATGGGAAGTCTCTTCACAGTCAGTAGGTGCGTATCAAGTCGCCAATTCCATGGTAATGGAAAGATGCTCATATTTATTTTGTGTATGAATGCTTCCATTACTGTGGAATTGTTTGTTGGTCTTGGGGCAGAAGGCTTCGCACAGTGTTTAGCATTTTACCCCCAAATGGCATTGTTGCTAATTATTTTGGTGAGCGTAAAAGCGTGTGCCCAAAGTTCACTGTGAAAAAGATTTCCACTTAAATTATGAAAGTTGAGAGCGCAATCTCAAAAATGAATGGAAAAATGTAAATGAGAAAATATAGAAATAAATTTTACTAATGAGTTGTTAAAATGATCGAAATGATTGTGTACCAGAATTGAAGAGTACATGTACATGTCTAATTCAGAAAATGTCTTGGTATTTTTTTTTCAAAAAGTTTGTTTACATCTTTTTGTGAATAAAATGATATCCACAAACAGGGAAGATTAATGGAATGCAGAAGGAAACAGATTTGAGATTCACTTCTCAGCAGATGAAAGCAGAATTTGACAATTACAAAGCAGAAATTTTGAAATACTATTAGAAGCCCTTCTAGCATTGAGGTAAAACAACAATATAACCCTTTCGGTGTAAAGCCAACATGATTTGCATAAAACTGAAGGAATCTGGCTCAGTTGATTGTAAACACCATGGATTTCTTGCAGGAGATCCTTACTTTAGTTCTAATTATGGTGTCTATTAGGATGCCTCAACTGCACAAGTTTCCTCTCTTCACCTATGATTTTCAACAGTGGAATGTGGTTCCATATTTGGGAGTGGAGAGAGAGGTGGAGGGGAAGGGGTATTGGGCAAGCCAAACTGCCAAAGCAGTTTCAGGTGACAAGCCTTGAGAAAGAAATTTACAACTTTTGTTTTAATTCATACTTTTATCTCTATTCCCCTTCCCTTTTTTATATTCGCATTGGCTTGATTTTTTTTTTTTTTTTTTTTTGGGGGGGGGGGGGGGGGGCTGGTCTCATTCAGGACAACTCCCCTACCAGATCCACCACTGAGCTTGAATAGTAACTGAAGCAGAACACACTGAAAACTATACTGGCCAGTTTTTAATTCATTACAATTTGCAAGCTGTTGAAACACATTCATTTTGGTGGTTTTAGTATGTAATAAGATTTATATCCACTCAAAGAGACTGTGTTTGTGGATATTGGAAGTAAAGTGTTCTAGCCCTATTAGGGGTCTTATATTTTGTTGTAAGCAAATTAGTAAACGAATAATTTATGATTTTGCTCATGCATCAGGGCAATTCAATATCAATATAGCACACCGCCGGATAAGCACTGGCCTATTCAACAAGGCGCGCAGCGCCACGTTGAATAGACCAGTGATGAATCTCGCGCTGAGTGCTATATTGATAATTGATTGCCCTGATGCATGAGCAAAATCATAAATTATTCGTTTTATACAACACCTTGCCCTTATTACACCACTATTCAAGATTCGTTCTGATCTACGTCCCAGAACTGGTGGAGTACCATTGACTGGCAAAGCCCCATGAGCAATGAAGAGTCAATTCACATTGTTAGGATGGTACAGTAACATTACGTTAGCAGCTGCATTGCAAATTTCTTAAAACAGGTAACAGTTAGGCCTAACGTTACACTCAAAATGTAGGGGCCAACGCGAGCTACACATATTGTAAATAAAATTTAATGCTTACCAGGCCACTATCGTTATTTTCTGATGAGTTAGTTGCTATTATGCAATGAAGAATCAATTCAAAGTTTGGACGCTACACGTTAGCAGCTAGCCGAAGCTGCAAATTTCTTTATGCAGGTATAGGCCCTATAGAACACGAATGTACAGGAGCGGCTCACGCGCTCTAGACACATGCACATTAAGGCTCACCCAGCGCAGCCGCCTGAGGCTGCCTGTGAATGGTCAGGCCAGAGCGTGGTGCGGAATCTCATCAGTAAAGGCTATCTATAGTGCTGTCACTAGGCACTCGCGAGTCGCAAGGCACTCGCTGGCACTTTGCAAGCAAGTCGTGCATTATACTTTTTGGGAGCCGTGCATTATACTTTTGGGACCCGTGCATTATACTTTTTGGGAGCATAATACATGGCTGTCTTTTTATGCCTCCGCCCCGTAAGGGAGCCGGAGGCATTATGTTTTCGGGTTTTCCGTCCGTACGTCCGTGCGTCCGTGTGTCCGTGCGTCCACACTTTCTTGTGAACAAGATTACTGAAGTACCGCTGGAGGGATTTTAATGATACTTGGACCAAGGATGGACCACTAGGCAAGGATGAATTGATTAGATTTTGGGACAAATCCGTCGAGGGTCAAAGGTCAAAGGTCAATGAACTTTGTCCTAAAATGCCAGTTTCTGCCTATAACTTCAGTTAGGAGTGCTCACTGTTAATGTAATTTGGTGGTTAGAACAAAGGACAAATATTTTGGTAGAGTCACAGGGTCAAAGGTCAAGGTCACGGGTCAAAGGTCAATGAACTTTGTCCTAAAATGCCATTTTCTGTCTATAACTTCAGTTAGGAGTGCTCACTGTTAATGTAATTTGGTGGTTAGGTTCAAAGCCAAAAGTAAAATATTTTGGTAGAGTCACAGGGGTCAAAGTCAAGGGTCAAAAGGTCAATGACACTTTGTCGCCAAAATTCATTTTCTGCGTGAGAGTTAATAAGGAGTGGCTTACTGTTAATGTAATTTGGCGTAGGCTTCAAACTCAAAACAAATATTTGGGTACAGTCAACAGGAGTCAAAGGTCAGGGTCAAGGTCAAAGTCAATGAACTTGGTGCCAAACTCATAACTTCAGTTAGGAGTGCTAATGTTGAATATGATTAGGTTGTTACTGCTACATCAGTGGGGCACTGGCGGAAGGCATACCCATCCGCGACCTGCGCCGGAGTCGAAATTCTCTAGATTATGGAGTTTAAATTAGGTATTTTTATGCCTCCGAAAACGAAGTTGCGAGGCATTCAATGTTGTCGGTTGTCCGTCCATCTCGTCCGTCGTTACCGATCTCGTTACCCATCCACAGCGATAATTGAGAACCCCCGTCCTATTGATTTTGATGTAACTAGGACCAAGTAATGTACTGTATGAGCGCACCAATGAACTGATTAGATTTTGGAGCTGAAAGGTCAAAGGTCCCACCGGCCTTATTTCCTGATTGGGCCATTACCTATGATAACTTGAAGAGTGCTGGTTGGATTGTCATAGTAACTTGGGTGAAGTATGTATTATAAGGACCAATAAACTGATTAGATTTTGGAGCTGAAGGTCAAAGGTCACCCGGGGCCTTAAATATGTCGATTTGGGCTCGTTACCGCCAATAACTTGCAGAGTGGCTGGTTGATTGTCATGTACTTGGTGAAGTATGTATTATGAGGCACCAATGAAGCTAATTAGATTTGAGCTGAAAGGTCAAAGGTCACGGGCTAAATATGTCTGATTGGCGCTCGTTCCCGGCTACGTTACTGCGCGTATAACTTGAAGAGTGGCTGGTTGGATTGTCAATGTAACCGTGGGTGCAAGTATGTATTAGAGGGCACCTAATGAACTGATTAGATTTTGGGAGGGCTGAAAGGTCAACAGCAAAGGTCCGGGCCTATAATATGTTCTGATTTGGGCTCGTTACTGTGCAAAACTTGAGAAACGGCCAGTCAAGATTGTTATGTTACTTGGGTGAAGTATGTATATCGAGGCACCAGATGACTGATTAGATTTTTGGAGCTCAAGTCAAGGTGCACCGGGCTTAAATAATGTCTGATTGGGCTCGTTACTGTTGATAACTTAAGTATGACTTTTCCCGATTTTGAGCTGTAATTGGAGAAGTATGTAATATAAGTGTACCATTTACTGATTGCGATTTTGGAGTTGAAAAGGTCAGAGGTAAACTCACAAGGCTCATGTCCGAATTGAGCTCATTGTCCATGAATAAATTAAGAACTGCTCTAAATTGGAGTTTTACGTGTAAACTTGGTCACGGGTCCACATGGCTTATCTATTCATCTAATTGGTCTTGCTACCATGGTAACTTGAAGCTTTCAAATTACATTCATTGGATGGAGTGGGACTGGCGAGGCATACCCATCGACTGCGCGCAGTCGAACTGCTCTAGTCTAGAATGTCATGTGACATGTGCTTGGCCAATTACAATTCGAGATCATTCTTAGGTGTTGTATAATACTATTATGACTGTCTTTGTTTTTCTGTTTTCAGTTTTTCACTCCTCTGGGGACCAATGAACCACATAAAACACTTATGTTCGCAAGAGAGGTTACCCTTCACTGCAACTTATTTTGGCACCATGTTTGCAACATTATATTTTTCAATGATTGTAAGTACTTGTATATCACAAATCTTATATGAACTTGTTAGACCTGTACCCCTTCTTCCCCTCCCCCTTAAAAAAGTGATATTAGCCCTTTATAGTCCAGTCTTGAATTATTGGAAGATCCCATTGTCAGAAGAGGGATCATTACACTGACAGAGACCAAGAGTCCACTGTTACAGGAAAATTAATTGCATGTAGGACACATTTGCTAGTTGGTTGGGGGAGGGTTGTTTGATTTTCTCCTTATATGGATCTAAATTCTGTAAAGTAAAATTTTTGGAACCAATACCTGACATGTAATATAAGCTATTAAACTGAATCTTGCAACAACAAAAATGACAATTTTGAAAAATCTCCTGAATGAAAAAAAGAAAGGTTGAACTTTTTCTAAGAAAATTTTCATTAGTGGTTGGCTAGAGGTTTTTTCTCTCATATGTATGATACCAAAAAGTCTGAAAACATTGTATGTGTAGGTGAGCACTGATTGGCTGATGTAACTACCAACAACTTTCTATCAAAAGGATTTGATGTGAGTAATATTCAGATATCAGTCCATGAGATATGAGTTTCAATTATTAGATTTTATCTCAGTTCATGTATATGGAAATTTTAGATTGCAAGTTCCTGTTACAACTAATGTAAATTGAATAAAACGACAGTTTTCCAACGGGTTATTTGAAATATTTCCATTTTTTCCACATTGAACAGCTTTGGTCATGTACATGTATGTTGCCGGAATTTGTTTTTACTTCATATCTGACAGCTTTTGGTACAGAAAGTATTGCATTTTCAAAATTGAAACTCTGTGGAGTCTTTCAATAAATACAATATTATTTTCTAATGTTTGACTAATTTCAAAATGAGAAATATTTTGTAATAATAACAGATTAAGCATTTGATCTTATTCATCATTAATTTGATAATACAGAGATGAACAGCATTCTGCATTTTGTAATATTGTTTTACTTATAGTCTCCTATTTATTTATTTTTTAATTTATTTATTCATATTATTTATTTATTTATTTATATATTTATTTATTTATTTATTTATTTATTTATTTATTTATTTATTTATTTATTTATTTATTTATTTATTTATTCATTTATTTATTTTTGTATACCAGAGGTATCCTTGAGTAACAGATGTTGCTTCTAAGCACATATTTTTGATGCTGAAATTCATCGAAATGTTTCTTTTTATATATAGATACTCCACTGTTTCATAAGGGGGAAGTGCTTTTTGCTTGTTCTCTAAAATGACATGTAAGTCATGAATTTACAGGTGTCTATCATTCCTTATCAATGCACCTGTTACATTATGATTTAATAAAGAGAATACACAGTACTGGTTGATTACTTGCAGAACAACAACATTTTTATACCAACTGCTTTCAAACCTTCTGTGAACAGATGGTATTCTAAAAATGTCACTATAGTACAGGAGAGAGTAGTTGAAAACAACGGAACACTTCGTTTTGGACATATCTGTTACACAAATCCCCACTGCTGACAAAGTACTAACACAGAAATCTATGTGTGGGACTATGTTAATTGTTGCCATACACACTGCAGCAACGGAGCTTACTCCGTCGGGTACTCAAACTGCCAATTCCTCAACTTTTTATTGCATTTGAAGTGAATAAGTCCCACATTACAATGCAAATGTAATTTACTCTCAGCTGGAAAATGTGGAAATGTGAAATTTTGATGAAAGATTTTTCATCATCAACCAGTACTGTGTGTTCTCTTTAATTAGTGGGATAATAAAATGCACATTTTGCCAAAACATTTTACAACTGGCGTGTCCTCTCCTATATCTTTGAATTTACAACAACAGGAAGACCAATAGGGCATTAATTTTTATCAGAATTTTTTTTTCTAATATTTGTTTGTTTTCTTACACAGCAAAAGGTGACGTTAATGACGATAGTCTGTGCAGTTCTTCAAATGATTGCTTTGGTGTGGTAAGTAAACAATCAGTTGTCAATAACTTTGTCAGTATCAAGAGGAGACTATGACAGATCCATTGTTTTTGGATATTGTATGGGATCTGAGAACTTTGGGGTGATTAACCTGTTGCTTATGGGAACCGGATGTACCACGTGATAGGGAGCTTTCGTTTTGCCACCGCGGGCGAAAACGAGGACAGTGAGCAATCAAGCTAGCCGTTCGTCCGTGGTCCTTCCACAAGGCAGTTTCACAAATGCAAAACGTAGAACGAGCGACGGTGCGTGACGTCATCAGCCTTAACACATGTATTCCGATTTGCACTGACATCATCTGTGCGGGTGCTGATTGGCTGCTGTCCTCCGTCCGTTGAGAACGAACAAATCTGCAAAAACGCGTTCTCGATTCTGCGACGGAGAGTGTGATGCGGGGGGTGGCGCATGCGCAGATCGATCTTGATATCGGATTACCGTTCTTGAGTCCGTCCGTTGTCAAAACGAAAGCTCCCTGTTAACCTGTTGGAGACGGTTTGATTTTGATGTAACATGTATTCTCCATAGACTCCAGAGCAAGATAACTCATACTTAAGTCTCCAACAGGCTTATTCTATGGGAACTAGAAAATCTCGGGGGGCAAGGGGTTACATTGAATTTTAAGTCGCACTTGAAATTATTCCAAGCCATCATGCACTCAGAATTTAAAACTTATCTGATCTTGAATTACCACATATAATCTTACAAATCACGAAATTATATGTGTTACTCTTTATACAATTTTGTGTAAGGTAAAACAATATTTCCTGCACTGTTTGCTGGTGTCACAAATGGCTTACCATAATTGTGGCTCACATGCTTTTAACTCTTATGTACTGAAGTTGGAAATATATACCACACAATGCACACAATGTCCATAGAGCTGTAATTTGCTTGGGATTCATGTTACGAGTGAATTTAACTGTTTGCCTCCGAGATTCTGAAAATCCCATAGAATTAACACAGGGCACATCCAGTTCCTGTAATCAATGGGTTAAGATCTACTTTAAATTCTTTCTGTAACACTCCCCTGGGAACTTAAGTCTTGTTAATCTATCTTGTCTCCAGACACATGATAATAAAAAAGAAAAAAATTACCTCATGATGTATAACTAAATAAATTCAGTCATGTATTTCTGATAGTAATAATGAAACCAATGAGATACAGAATTTTCACTTTGATCCTAAATGTTGTGTCTTGTTGGTTACCTGAATACTTGTGATTGAGTGTATCTTCCTGAATGATCTGCATGGATACAATATTGTTAAAATTAAAACAAAAGATGAAAACAACAGGATTACTCTGTAATGTAATATAAACATTTCAATTTCAAGTAATTCTCTTATGGTTGGTAGGATTGTTTGCATTGAAATAAGATACAGTGTCCAGGAGTGTCACATCCTCCATACTTCCTCCCATGTAATAAATCCTCCCAGAAAATGTTGAAAACATTGATATGATGTGAAGAAAAATTTGTCGTTAATGATTTACTTACCTTTACAAAAGTTCATGGTAGTTTATCATTTGGATACCCATACATATTTTTAAACAGGTGTGTGTGTGTGTGTGTGTGTGTGTGTGTGTGTGTGTGTGTGTGTGTGTGTGTGTGTGTGTGTGTGTGTGTGTGTGTGTGTGTGTGTGTGTGTGTGTGTGTGTGTGTGTGTGTGTGTGTGTGTGTGTGTGTGTGTGTGTGTGTGTGTGTGTGTGTGTGTGTGTGTGTGTGTGTGTGTGTGTGTGTGTGTGTGTGTGTGTGTGTGTAGTGTACGTAGTACGTACGTACGTACGTACGTA
>JZLH01S0013012.1:21548-32128 GCA_001188425.1 Eucidaris tribuloides
GTATACCGCGCCTTTTTTTAATGGGTCCCATACCGACGAAGCTGAAGAAGCTTGACTACGCTTAGATAATGACACTAGTGCAAGATGATCATTATATGATTGGGCCCAAGCTATGTAGCTAGGCATAGTAAAAATGCAAACCTGATAGCAGTCCAAGATGGATTAATGATTAGTATCCGGGCCTGGATTACAGGTTAGCAAAATCTGTTTGTCTATAATCTGTGTGGTGTGTGTGTGTTGTGGTGGTGGTGTTATATATTAACATCTGTATTTGCCCTATATACTGTGGTAGGATTGCGCGCTATATTATATTTCTCTACATCTGTCCATATCTGCTATCTTCTTGTCTATCTCTCGCAGAAACTGTTCGCCTATGTGTATCTAGTACATCAAAAATTAGATCCATAGAATAGCAAAAAAGAAAAATGCATGTACAGTGTTCACAATACAGCATAACTTATCCTACATCGTATCTATCTACTATCTATACATCGTACCAATATCTACGCTATTCTAATCTTTTCTTTCTATGCATCTAATGTATTATAGTAATATAATCCAGGTATTTCATCTTATCATCTATTCTATCTATCTATCTATTATCAATCATATCTCATCTATTATCCAGTCTATTAATCTAAGTCTATCTAAATATTTATGGGCTGTCAAAAGTAGTTAGGTAATGCAGATCATGTCTTCGCACTGGTAGATCTCTTCTCGATAATATCTATTCATACTCACCTTTCTACTAAATTAGTTATATCATCCATTAATGCTCATCGATGAATCACATCCCATCAATCGCATCCTTAATGCAAATAATCAAATCAATCTGTCTTCATATGATGAGAGTTTTCTGAATCAAGAGCTATTAACATAGTCTGGGGGTTTTAGAATCATAGGCGGCTTATGACTCGATTTCAATGGAATATTCCATCATATTCACATCTGTGCCGTGTGCAGGCAGAATTTACTTGCCAATTGCCGAATATGTTGTTGATGATTATAGAAATCTGATGCAGTTCATAAAGACTTCAAGATCTTACACCTCCAATGGAGAAAACTGAATAATGTATCTGTGTCTTAAAATAAATGTCGGCTTGTGCAATCAGATACACATACCATATTTTTTTTGTATTTCTATTTCAAATACTTTATAAGTTTGGTATGTAGTACATCACCATCACCACCACCGGAGGACCACCCCACCGACCACAACCACCAACCCACGAGACCGACCACACCAATCCACCCCGACATCACCGACCATCCACCAGCCGGAGTGCCACCACCACCACCGGACCACACCGGACCGAACCGGGACCGACCCAACCGAACCACCACCACCGCGATCCATACACCATCACCATCAAACGGCGATAACACCATCATCACGGGCGACCCATCGGTCACCATGGCACCATCATCGGAGCGGATGGCGACCATCCACCTAACACATCAACGAAGTGAGTCACAATACACTGCATCACATCACAATCACGGACAATCACCATCATCAACCACGCACGCGTTACCACCATCACCATCACCAGTCATTGCATCATCGATCATATGCATCATCAACTGATCATCATAATTTTGAGTTATCAATGTTTGATACAGAATATTCTTATACCTTGAATACGCATCACTTCTACTCACGCACATAACACCCATTATCAGGTCAAAATAGATAAATTTTGGTTTATTTACTTCAAGTAATTGCCAAAAGTATTCAATTCTTGGTTTTTCACAAATTCTGCTCGATGAAGAAATCTGATTTCTAATATTCCCAAAATAGATGTCAAAATGATGTCAACAACATTTTTTACCTCTGCTTGACAACACATATGGGTTTGCCCGGAATGGTGAGCGTAACATGAGCCCCTACAGACCCTCCACAACCTCCAACGTGTGTATGTAACGTGCCCACAGATCACTGAATTCCAATTTCACGATACATTACGCAAAATTAAGATCTCGTCGCGACAGTAATGCTAGAACGCATCAAATGCAAAGTCGGCTGCAGATAGCAGGATAAAGATAGACTCCAAGATGTGAAGGTACTCACAGTCGGGACTTGAGCACAGAATTAGTCAGCATTTAAGTGGAACCTCCTTACTTGCTTATCACGCAGCTGGTTGGTATTTGGTGACTCACACCGAAGTGAGATGGAATAATACAGGGAGGACAGTGCAGATTGATGTGATGATAGTGCAGAAGGGGGGGGTCCCCCCCCCCTTGGAGATATATGATTCTTTGCACTGATATAAGGTTAGTGTGTGCATGTAGTGTAGGGTAGATGGTGATTGGCTTATGAGATGTAGAAATTGGCTTGGACCCTATTAATGGACTCAAAACAGCAAAATCTGGTTGAAGAGATTTGTGTCTTCAATTTAGGCTTTCGTTAAGAGGAAGGAAAATTAATTTCCTGTAAATGCAATAGAGAGAAATTATATTATAGAACAGAATTATGACAAGGAATGACTACGCGTGAACTCTCTTAACCTGTTGGAGACTAAGTATAGAGTTAACATCGTGTGTGGGGTTAAATGGAAAGTCGATGTGTTATTGAGTAAAATCACAGATTGTCCCTCTAATGGGGTTAAATATGCGCCGTAAATCATCAACTGCAGAACTGGTAATGATTCATAGATCTACGAGTGGTTGGCAGTATGAGTGGTAGTGTTATGGAAACACTTACACAGCTAATTTTAGCATAACTCATCGATTCCAGCAATACTAGCAAATGACACAAGCAGATGGCCGCCCACTGAGGGCAAATGCAACAAAGCCTGTATTCCTAGCTTTTACAATATAGAAACTATAATTAGTTTGATTGCGGTCTCGTTGATTGTTCATGGACCGCATTGATAAGGGTGCGGGGAAAAGTACAGAGCAATTAAGACATAATTGATGTGACTGAGGTTAAATGCAAGTGGTCTTTAAGTTAAGTGAGTGTAGTAATGACAGCGATTGGCCGAAGGATCATGTTACGTGTGTTTTAACGGCTTTTTAGATACAAGTAACACTGGATTAACAATGTGTCTGTAAAAAAAAGTGTGGGCAAGTGAAATAGTGGCCTACTTTTGACGATTACGGAAATACTGTTGTGACATGATGCTTAATAAATGTGTCAAGGGGCAAGGTTTTAGCTATTCAAATTCTGTTTGTTCTGGTCAGCTTTGCCTTGGTTTATAATCTTGGAGAGAATATGTATACAATCAAAAAAATCTCATTGTGGCAATTTTTAGCCAAATTCAGAAGATTAGCATCAGGCCGTCTTCCATAGTAGATAAGTGGACACTTTATCCCTTTAGTAGTAAAGAAGACATACGACAGTACTGAGCATGATGACAATCCTTTCATCAAAATTTCACATTTCATGATTTTCAAGCTGAGATAAATTACATTGCATTTAATGTGGGACTTGATTCACTTACAATTGCAATAAAAAGTGGGAGAATTGCAGTTTGAGACCCCGACGGAGTAGCTCCGTTGCTAGCAAGTGTGTATGGGCAGACAATTAACATCAGTCCACATCATAGATCTTCTGTGTTAGTATGCGTTGTCCAGGCAGTGGGGACATGATGTAACATTATATGTCCAAAACGAAGTGTTCTGCGAAGTGTTCTGTTGTTTTCAACTACTCTCTCCTGTACTATAGTGACATTTTTAGAATACCATCTGTTCACAGAAGGTTTGAAAGCAGTTGATATTAAAATGATGTTGTTCTGCAAGTAATCAACCAGTACTGTATATTCTCTTTAAACAAACATATCTTGAGATTAAAACATTCAAGCAAATTGAACAGATCAAACGGCATTTCAAAGTTTAAACTACTCTTGACGTTGAAAAAGGCATCAGGTCCAAAAAAATATTTTTTAATTGCCAAAGAGGGAGCTTTTAACTTGCACTTACTGTTTGAGATAAATTGTATTCAATGTCTATACTGTGTGGAATGTAGTGGTACTGCTTCTTTGTTTGGGGGGGGGAGGGGGAAGGCTTACAACTGTTTAGTAATTCCTGCTGTAAAATAGATGAGAACCATTAGAATGACCAAAAAGAAAAAAAAAATCAATATTTATTGCTTCAGCTTGTATAATTTATTTCAATAAATCATATCAGATTGACAAATGCATATGAGCTGGGATGTGGAAGTGTGAATTTAAAGTAGGAGATGTTACTTGCTTAACTTTTACTGTGCTGAAAGCACAAATATGCACCACTCAATACACACAACGTCCATAGAGCTGTAAGATTTCTGGAATGTATGGTTAAGATGCTACTATCTGTTTAAAAAAAATCCACCTCTGACTCATTTTGTAGGAGTATTTTATTATTTTCATCTCGTACATCATTTTTAAGGGAGACACTAAAAAACAGCAGAATAATCATTTCTGCTTGGATAAGCTCAGTAATGTTTAATATACCGATGAAATGATTTCCCGGAGGATTTCAAAATTGATAATAGTCTTGCGTGAGGATCATTTTAATTCAATCGTCTGCTACCAGATAATGGAATTTTCACTGCTGATTTGAGCAACAATGGAAAAATATGAATTTGGGATATGCTGTGTTTGTGTTTGTGTGTGTGTGTGTGTGTGTGTGTGTGTGTGTGTGTGTGCGTATGTTATGCCGTCAATCGCGGACGAAAGTCTGACACTCCACTATCAGACCGCGGACGATGTCTGAACCGAGGACGGTCCACGGTTCATAACCTAGTGCAACAATTGCAAATTTAAAAAGCAATCGTTTGAGGGCATCATCATTTTTTTTTTACTGTGCACAAAAATCTTCCTCGGTTGCCTGTTAAAAATCACACATAAAATTTTATACACATGGGTGTCCCCGGTTGGAACCGAGTGTGTCCGCAGGTGACTGTCGAATATCACACACAAAGGTCCTCATTTGCATATTATTAATCAATTAAAAATTACGTCCTCGATTGATGGCAAAAACATGTTTGTGTGTGTTTGTGTGTGTGTGTGTGTGTGTACGTGTGTGTATGTGTGTGTGTTTGTGTGTCTCCTTGTGTGTATGTCATGTGTCTTGTTTTGTTTTTTCCTCACTCTACCACCTGACATATCAATATTAATTAACAACGAATGGCGTTATGGGCTGTTGTACACAAAGGATCTATTTAATAGTGATGTTGGGTTTGGTGTGCATTGTTTTTATATCTGTAATCTGAAAATTATTTTGTTGTTCTTTTTCTTTTCATTCAACCCAGGTACGTCATGAGTTACATTCCCGGGGGACAAACCGGGCTGAAATTCTTCACAAAAGTGTTTACATCTTTTGCAGGAAAAGCTGTTTCAAAGACTTTGCCTGTTTGAAGGACCATGTGAATGCATTCAGAAATATCTGCATCTTCAATATGAGTTTTTATTTCCTTGTTGACTCGACTCTGTGACTACGAAACTTTGCTAAGTGGTTTGGATCACTTAAGATTAAGTGTTTTGTTACATCATCCTGGACTTCTGCCAACATGTCGTCTCCTTCGATAAGATGATATTGCATCAATTAGAGAATAAAAAATGTTTTCTGTTTGTCACTTGATGGACAAGGATATCTGCATCATAGATGTCATCGGTTAAGTTCCTGTTGAAGACGAGAGACGAAATATCTCATCACAAGGTCTATGGGAAATTCCTGTCAGGCAAATCAAGCCATCTTCAACAGGTTAAAGTAAAGTGTGCACATGCTGGAAAATTCCCATGGATAAACTGTGTAACAGTTGTGTTGCAACTGGTTATTGTGGCATTGTATACCAGTAGCCAACAAGTTATCCAAGATGTTAACCACATAGAGGAGTCAAGAAGAAGCTATACAGAACACCTTTCTGCAACTGAATTTGTTACAAGAAACGGCAGCACATCAAATCGGGCTAAATGAGTCAAGATGTCATCTCAAAATGAGTTTTCATCATCTATCCCAACACCATGAAATGCCATGAGACTTACATCATTCGAGGTGGGACAAAAAAGAAATAAGACTGTGACAGCTAGCCATGCCCACGACACAATGGCATTCGATATGGCGCCCATGTCACTGTGATGCCAAAAATCTCATCAACACTCTGCTATAATATTTTACCTGTATCTCAATCTGTATTCCTTCCTCGGGCTGTTGAGTGGCACACCCCTGCAGGCCCTGCTACACCCCGTCACAAATACTAGAGGTTACACAAACCTGGAGCGGGGAATCAATCTGAAGTTTCTCGTTCAGATGGAGGGGGCCCAACTGAAAATGAAATGTCACTGACGAAAGGGGCATACCGTGAGAAAGGTGAACAATGTTCTAGCAGAATGTTGATGAGATGTTTGGCAACACAGTGACATGAGCAGTTTGTCGATTGACATTGCGTCATGGGTGTGGCTGTCACAATCTTGTCTCTTTTTTGTCATACCTCATAGACTTTGTTCCCAGTGTACAGAACCATAAGATGTAGGCCTCGTAGGACCTAGGTAAGGTGCGAGGTATGACCCTGCTGCAGCATTAACATGAAATCTGAAAGAGCACTTGCAAGCAAGTTTCTAAAAACCTGAAGTACCATTATTTATTTGAGATCTCATTATTGTATGTGGAAAAAAATGGTTATGCACAAGGGGATGATTCGGCCACACATTTGGTAAATTGGCTCATGACTCCTAACTTGTGTATGTAAATCCATACCATAGCTCCCCTGTTTCCTAATCTTAAACAGGAATTCCATGTTCGATTTCTGTCATTTTTCATATTCTTCCTTTTCCTAAAAACCATCAGCACTACTACCATTGCTCTGTTGATTCCAAGAAGAACTTATGGCACCAATGTTTGTATGTTTATTTATACACTGTATAACTTCTTATTAGATTACTGAAGTAAATATAACCTTACATTAAATTGAACTTTATATTAATAAAATATGTCACCTTTTTATATCAAGAAATGGTAACATCATGCACATTGTCTGTGGTTGATATGATTCTGTGCATGAAAAGGAATGCAACATGGGATCTGTCTATGAAGAAAATTAGACTATTCATTTTGAATAAAATGTATACAGCAAAAATATTGAAATATGGGCAACGCGAAATGTAATCTTAGTATCATTGATTTATGTTGATTTCTTAAAGTTACTGTGTCTGCTCAGATTTTGTCCTCTTTTAATTTAAAAAAAAATACACAAAAACATGATATTTGTATCTCTTACAGTTTTCAAAAATTGGAATGGGTCGTTGTTTTTATTGCTGTTCATCATTTATAAATAAACTTCAAAAACTAATCAACTGGACTTACTTTGTTTATGAGATGCAACATTTCGACCCTGTCACGGGTCAACAACTAATTGCCGCCGAAGATCAGTCGGCCTGATGAAGCATCCCGGATAGGACGCGAAACGTCGCATCTCATATACAGAGCAAGTCCAGTTGACTAGTTTTAACTTCTGAAGTTTATTATCTACTACCTGGATGAGTGAGAATATACATAAACATATCATTAATAAATGTACAGTTATTTTAGTCAATGGCCATTTACTCAAGATATGTTGGTGATGGAATTGTGAAATTATGCCGATAAAAATGTGTGTTCCATGATCACTTTATTTCAGTTTGCTCTGTTAATGGTGGAGATTGAAATGAATCTATGAATTGTGAATTATTTAAGTTTATTTATTTGCCGAGTTAATTTTTGCACCCAGGTGTGTATTAAGTTAATCCGTTGGCTACGGGAACTGGATGTACCCTGTCTTAACTCAATGGGATTTTCAGAATCTAGTAGGCAACGGGTTAAGAACACAATCTTTAACTCATTTACTCGTGAAAAAAAAGTGTATTACTTCTTGATACGTGTATGTATATTCTCACTCATCCAGGTAGTAGTCCAGTTGACTAGTTTTAAGTTTCAAGTTCATTACTTCTAGATAAATTTGACAGATTTTAACCAACTTTGGCACAATCATCTGTTCGGCAAGGGGATGCAAAGTGTTTCAAATGGCTCATTTGGTCTCATTGTTGCCTGGATATCGTGCTCCAAGGGACAAAATATGGCATACACTCCAAGGGCACCACATAGAAGTTGCATGCTCCCAGGGCTCTTGTTATTTAGTGTTCCAGTTTATAAGATTTGTATACATTTGAGCTGTGTTCATTAAGAAGAAAATCTTTTGTTGAATATATTTATTTCTATAACCTTGATCTGTAAATTGTGATGAATATTTTGAGCTCCATTATTTTATTGTTTCTTTCTTCTCAATTTAAAGGCAGTGGATCTCATTTGCAAACATCCCCGTAGACCACAAAAAGATTAGCCATGCCTTAGGCTAACGGTCACTATAATTCCACTAAAACTGAGTTTCTAGCTGCTATATTTTGCTAAAGGTTCCCAGATGGCATTTTCTTCTAAATGCCATTGTATTTACACAATGTTAATTTTTAGGCATGCAAAAGAGATCCCCTGCCTTTTACCAGTTTTATCAGGGTAGGAAATAACCTAGGGCGATGGGCGATTTAGCCCTTGACAAAGCCCAAATCACCCCGTAAAATCCCCCAAACCCAATTCTTTGGGGCGACCATTTCCTTCAGAATTGCCCTCAGATTTGCTATGAAAAATTTCACATTTTCTTTTTATTATGGCATTGAAACAAAAATGAATTAAATGGTTGCTTTTATAGATGAAGCACAGGAACATTAGCATCTTCTCATTGCATTCTTCAAATTCTGATGTGCAACGAAAAAGTAGCCCCAGTGGTAGAAAATAGCCCCCAAAATTCAAAACCTAAGGCTCTAATAGAAATCGCCGTTAAAAAATAAAACTTAATTCCTACCCTGAGTTTTATGTACATGTGCATAGATCAGTACAAAATTAGCTGTTTATATTTGCATTGCAGACATGGAAAGGGGATGGATTGTGTATTACAGTGTATGTCTAAACTTAAGTGCACAAAATACTGAAATAATTAATTTACCAGTTACAGTTTATGTTTAATTAAAGATATTTATTTTGTGTTCACCTTGTAAATGGATTTTCTGTACCTGGAGGCTCTCACTGTGCAACTCAATAAATACGACATACAGGTGACTCTCGTAACAAAGTCCTTGGGACTGGCAATTTTCTTTCATTGTATTGAAACTTTGTTATAACCAAATAGTTAAAGTATATAAAGACATATAAATGATAATTTTGAGACCTGAATTTTTACATTGGTGTAACAGGAATTCTCTTATAACCATGTTCGTTATATGGGAGTGCACTGTGTAATTTGTATGATTTGGGAGAAATTGTTGGGTCAGTTTTATTGCAACCTTATGGAGTGTCTGAGGACAGATATTGAAAGTGTCAACTGGTAGACATGACTTTCTGATTAAATTCAACTTTATAGGTATGAAGTTTAATGTAGAGATTGTGCAAAGTATACAAATAAAGTGTACAGGGATGCATACCTGACTGCCTCATGTGAAGAAGGAGATTAATATAATTGCAAAAAGTGCTTTGATATATATTTGTTATGAAAAGCGCTATATAAATAAAAGTTATTATTATTAATAATAATAATAATAAAAGTTATTATTATTATTGTTATTATTATTATTATTATCATTATAATAGTTTGTCGCATGACCAACAGAAGGGCCCTGGTAAATGTTCCCGGCAGAAGGGCCTTAACCCTAACTGCACTGGGGGCGCCCCCCCCCCCCCCCCCCCCCGACCGTTCCGGAGTTGCGCATAATTTTGTATGTGCATGTCGCACCAAAAATTGCTCAAAAAACGTGAATTCATGTACAATTTCAATACAAATTGTGTTTTCAGCCAAAAATCATAAATGTATGAATACTTTTGCTAATACTCATTCAATTTGATTAATTTTATACTATTTATGATCGCAACAGTGTCGCCGACAAATTTCCTCAAGAAAACAATGAAAAACAAAAGGTCGAAAAAACAAAAAATACATAAGAAATTGAAAAAACAATAAAATACAAAAGGAATAAGTTTAGATATCGTAAATTTTTGGTGGTACTTTTGCCAAAAACACTACAAAGAGTATCCATACCAAAAATTAGCACATTTGGAGCTTTCTTTAATGATTTAGAGCAAAAAGACTGATTTTACTATTAAAAAAATCACGCATAAATTAGCATAATTAATCTAACATTATTTTTATAAAAAATAACAATACAATTTTGTAGAGTACGTGGCAGACGACGTGCGTGCCGATTTTCGCTGCGTGATCGCGCGGTCGACGGCCGAGATCATAAGGGGGGGGGCCTCTGAGGCCCCCCCCCCCCAGTATTTTCATGGAGCCAACAAATAGCCCAGTACAGTAAGGGTTAACAGTAGGATATCTCTTGATAAATTATTGCCTTATTTGACATTTGCACTTGACTGACAGAAGGATCTAAAAATATCATATTATTTTGATGCCATGTGAAAAAGGTCAATGGTTTTTAGGTTAGAGGCAATTTAGCATTAAGGCCCTTCTGCCGGAACATACGCAAGGGCCCTTCTGTCGGACATGCAACGAGTTTAATATCAAAACTGAAATTTTCTGACATTTTCAGACAATGCCATTGATTGTAAAGTGTTGTATGGTT
>JZLH01S0013017.1:4385-14579 GCA_001188425.1 Eucidaris tribuloides
AGAGCAGTTATTCGACTTGCCGCAGAGTCGATGGGTATGTCCTCAGCATCCGCATCATGCAGTGATGTATGAAAAAGCTTCAGTTAACCTCATGGTGCAAGTCCAATTAGATGACATAATGCATAATTATAGGGCCATCTGACTTTGACAAGTTTACAGTAAAATCAATTCAGCAGTTCTTAATTATCGTGACAATGAGCTCATTCGAGAATTGAGCTTGTAAATCTTTGACGACTCTGACTTTACTCCAATCGAATCTAAATTGTTCCTTTCTACATAGATTACTTTCCCTATTACATCAAATCGAAAGTCTATCTCAAGTTTATACTAGTAAATGGAGCAAATCAGGACATATTTAGAGCCTGTGACTTGATCCTATTCGCTCAAATCTAATCATTTTATGTGCTAATAAATACTTCACGCCCAATATAACATAACATTGTATGGCCGTTTCAGTTATCATCCAGTAACGGGCCATCAAACAATTGTTAGGGACCTGGTTGACTTTGACCTTTTACTTTTCAGCCTCCAATTATAGTTTATATGGTCCTTATGTAATAAATATTACACAGTTACATGAAAATCAACTGGATTTTCTCAAGATACGCGGGTAACGAGAAATAGAATTTTTAGCCAATGGGACTCTTGACTTTCTATGAGCTCAATTTATCAGCTTCATTGATGACCTAAAATAATATCATATTCATCCAACTTAAACATAAAAATTGTAAATGGCCGTATCTCACAGTTTTCAATTCAAGGTAATCGACCAATCAAACATATTTAGCTCTAGTGCTTATGACTTTCAGCTCAAAATATCGATTTATTGAGCTTATATAAATATTCCCCAAGTAAATCACAATCCGACCAGCCGCTCTTAATGTATCGCTGTAAGAACTACATCAGACTATTATGGTCTGGTGACTGTTGACCTTTTGACCTTTGAACTGCCAAATAATTATCAAATTCCTGAATGCTATAATACTAACTTCACCCTATGTTTACATGATATATTTCACTGCGGCACGTCTTAAGTTTTATAGCGCGTAACAGCCATAATCATGAATTTTTAAGTCCCCTCCGGTGACCTTTTGACCTTTCTTTCACTCCAAAATTAGTCAGTTAATTGGTGCCTCAAATAACATATTTCATCAATATACATGGACATCCGCAGCCGCTTCAGATTTATATCACAGAAATCCCTCGGTGCACCCAATCGACTATTAAGCGCCCGCACTTTTGACCTTGACTTTTCAGCTCCACAATCTATATCAATTCAATTGAGTAGCTAACTAAGTAAATTACTTGTTTCCTAGTTTTCATCAAAAATTGATCGGGCGTCTATATTACCCGCCAGGTAAAGAGCTATCGGTAAGGGCAGACGGACGGGACCGCGAACGCGATAACCCAACTCGATACGGAGGACAACCTCAAAACATGCATGCCTCCGGCAATTTCGTTGCGTGAGAATAAAAACCCTACTAGCTGACAATGTATTATTCCCGCTATTCGAAGAAATTCATCGAGATCCCACGAAGTCGTGTAATAAATTTTAATTCGATAAACATTTTATAACTATACCACAATTGGTTTCTGAAAAGTTTCTCGAGCAGATTTTGCCCATCATTCAATATTTGTACAAAATTATTGGCTTTCCTTGCCAATAAAGCTAGGAGGAGTTTTGTTTATGGCCTGAGTAAGAAAGAAGACTCGTACATCAATTGCCAAAAACTTGAATGTTACCTGCGTTTACAAAACAAATAGTTGTTCCTGTCTTCAAAATTAATACACTCATGGAGCCCGAATGGTGCATCAGTTTAATGCCGTGGAAATATTCAACTACTTGGAAGCTGCTCATAATCAGATGGGAGGGCATAAACAGTGAAATCAAAGAGGAGATTATCTATTGCAGAAATAGACTTTCTCAGAATGACAACCTTTTTGTACCTAAAAATCTTTAACACAAGAAATCCAGAATTTATATTTAACGTATGTTATTAAAATCAGTTAGGAAACAGCAGCTGAAATTTTTAGGCCACTGTATAAGGAAAGGCAATTTGGAATGCTTGTTTCTCACTGGGAAGATAGCAGAAAAGAGGGATCGAGGACGTCAAAGAACAACGTTTTTGCAGAGTATTGCAACATGGATTGGAATGGAAAGGATTGAGCTTCTTAGACTGGCAATGGACAGAAAAGCCTGGCATTTCATGGTCGCCAACGTCACTAGATACGGCACTTGAGGAGGAGGAGGAGAGTAAGGCCTTTGATACGATAGACCACAACATTTTATTGAAAAAAACTACATAATTATGGTATTAGAGGAAAAGTCCTGTCTTGGTTTCGGGATTATTTATTTCATCGTCAGCAATATGTTGCATTTCATTCAAGTACCTCGTCTAAATCATACATCACTTGCGGTGTACCACAGGGGTCCATCTTACGGTCACTACTTTTTCTTATACACACTAAAAAAATAAAGGTGCGCACAACGTGCAACTTTGCAGAAATAGGTGCAGAACAATTTCTGCCGCGGTATTCGAGCAATTCTGCACCTTTCACGGATGAGCGCTCGCCCCACTGCATTGTGTTTGAAAGTTTGCACCTTTTAGGTGCACATTTATGCAAATTTATGGATGTTTTCTCTTCCGAAGCCTGGTGTGAGCTATTTTCACCATCTGTTTCTATGAATACAATTTCAATACGGAAAATGCAACTTGCATACATACAGGCTGATTTCTAAGGAACATTAATAAAGCATTCATCTACCCCAGACCCAGATGAGACATGTTTATTACTTTGGCTGTCCGTCTATTCAAGCGCTGCTTATAACGGCGGCCCTCTGCATCAAAATGTAAAATGTATATTATATTGTAAAGGAAGTTATTATATTTCGGTCATATTGTATATATATCTATCATATCATTTTCTTTCAAAACTATATGATTTACTATGAATACGGTTAAATGTTTTCTGAATGATATTCCTGTAAATTGAACCTACTTATGTTAAAGAATTATGTTATTGTTATGAAAGAAAATGTGAAATGCAGAAAATAAAACTTATTAAAAAAATGTGACTTCTTTAGTACATTAGCTTTATCGTAAAACAATTATGAACTATGAACGTATCTAAACACACACACACACACACACACACACACACACACACGCACGCACACACACACACACGCACGCACGCACGCACACACACACACACACACACACACACACACACACACACACACACACACACACACACACACACACACACACACACACACACACACACACATATATATCAGCACCCCCCGTGAAAAAAAAAATCGTTCCCAGGGGCCCTGCTTTGTTCTCACTTTCTAAACACACTGTTTAGTGTGTAATCTCAAAAATACAAACACCAACAATAAATGCAATCTTATACCCGTCATACCATTCGAAACATTAAATTTTCCAATCCAGAGGTGCCCCTATTTACTGGTAATTTAAGTCAGAATCTTGAAACCATGTAAATATAATCAGTTTGGAGAAACTCAGAGCATTTATTATCCACTTATACCGTAGTTTTTTGTCAGAGCAAGCGGCGAGATGCTTAAGCTACCTGAATCCGTAGCTCTTTATACTTTCTGATGCATAGGTCTTCTCACATACATCTGGAGCATTTGACCTTTGTAAATGATTTTTTCTTCATCACCATATTGCACTTCTGTTATAAAAAAGAATGTTTATTTTGGTTGGAAGTCACACGAATGAACTTCGTAATTAACCTTGTAAAGAAGAAACAGCTCGAGGAATATATCACAATACTGGTACCTGCAACTTAACAAAATAACATAAAAAGAAAATTTCCCCCAAATACTGTTCGATACCTTGAAAATGTATATTTATATCATACACAAAGAAACCTTGAGAGGATTGTATATTCTTCTTATGATATTTTGATGTGTTCGAGTGCATCACATAAGATACCTGCCTTGATGTACCATACGGAATATTTCAGGTATAAGGTCTTCTCGTAACAAGAGCGGGATGACTGTTTGGAAACCCACAGTGTCTGAAGCTGAAATATATTATATACATTTTGTTCCTTTAAAAAAAAAAAGGTGTAACCGTCACACTCCTACCCTTTTTGCCATAATATTTAAAGTGAAAATAAAGTAATAGAATAGTGAGGTTTCATTTAATTAAAAGTAATAGGCTAACATTGTGGAGCTTCAATTTAAAACAATTGTCAAACTTTGATATTTGAGCTATAATTATAGTAATGTTTAAATGGACAAATAAACACCCTACAATACAAAAGTTTGGAAAGTTATACTGCCACTGGGAAGAAATGTATGAATAAACAATTTCCACTCCGGTCAAGGATAGATCTACGCGCAGTAAGTGCGTAAGTAAGTAAGTATATTCTAGTCTCGTCTTGCCTTACCTGAAGTATGGCATTTTAGCCTGGGCCAACACACACCAAACTTCACTCGAAAAAAAAAAAAATCGGAGTACGTGTATCTCTAACCTGCAACCGCAGGCCCAAACCAACGTACTCATTCATGATAATAAAATCCTTAAAATTTCCGATCTTTATATTTCAACTAGGACAATTTATGTATAGTAGTTACAAAACAGAAAACCTGCCCAATATATTTCATAATTTTTTTTCCACAGGAATAACCAAACCCATAATTACCCCACTCGACAGGCCAATGATTTCCACCTTCCCTTGTTACGAACCACCCACGCCCCAAAAACTTTTATATTTACTGGACCGAAGTTCTGGAATAACCTCGATATCAGCCTCAAGGAATTAATTAGTCTCGCATCTTTCAAATCCAAACTTAAACAAATCTTTATTTCTTCTTATAAAACACGTAAAACCTCTCTGTATCTGTTTACTTATATGTCACGATGGTTACGGCACAGTAAAATTTAGACCCTTTGTAAATGTGTATGTTTTGTGGTCTATTCTGTCCCAATTTTGTTAATAGTGTTTCTTCATTGTATCTGTCCCCCACTCCCTGGATTTTTTGCATGTGTTGAGTCCCCAATGGGAATTTGATTGTACAAAGTACTCTTGAATACATTTCATTTCATTTTGTCTTATAATTATTTTTCTTTGAGCGATCCACAATTAGACAAGTCCGCTTCAAAGTGGATCGCTCTTTTCCATTACATTATAATATAATTTCGCGAAAATTAGTCCGCAAGTTTTTTCCCCGGCATAATTTTCTTGTTCAATTTTCCAGTGAGGTAATTCTTTTTTTTCTATTTTGTTTCTCGATATGTTATTATATCTTACAATAGAAAGTAAATGGTTATATTATTTATGCAGTGTAAAGTTCACATGCGCATGTGATACGTATTGTTATATATTTTATGTTATATTTTATTATGTCATGTCATATTATGTTTATGTTTATCATCATGTCATATATGAAAATGTTATTCGTGTATTCATTTTGATTATGTTAATGGAAATAAAATATAAATCTGAAATCTGAAATCTGAATGGGTGGAAATGGGTAGGTGAATCCGGTCAACTTTAGTGCTTGTAAATTGTCACTTTTTTAAAGCCCTAAATCATCATTTTGAAATACATTTTTTTTCAAGGCTTCATTTTTAGACCTTATCAAAGACACTTAGAGCATGGAAGATTATGTAGCTCACATTTTTCAAAACTATGGTCATTGTGGACGAAAACACCAAAGGCGAAATGAATAATCCTCGTACAGGAAAAGAGGCCCGAGGATACATATAAACATGTTAAAAATGGAAAGTGTGAATTTGAAATCTCTCCTCCCGCATTCATAAAGTACTCCTGGGGTACTTTATTCCGTTGTACTAACCTTTTGATTAGGTTCGCAGATACAAAATCTATCCAAAATCTATCTATCTATCTATCTATCTATCTATCTATCTATCTATCTATCTATCTATCTGTCTATCTGTCTATCTATCTGTCTATCTATCTATCTGTCTATCTGTCTATCTATTTATATATCTGTCTATCTATCTATCTATCTATCTATCTATCTATCTATCTATCTATCTATCTATCTATTTATCTATTTATTTATATATCTGTATATTACGAGTAACAGCATAATCGTCTGACATTTTGTAAGTTAGGGTGTTTATCTGTCGAATTCAAACACTGCTATGTCAAACAACCAAATTTTGACAAATTTTACTTTGGGCTTCCACGAATAGAAGGGGGATCGTCCGCTCCAGGAAAAAAAAACGAGAAAGGGAACACGTCCCGGTCCCAAACGGCGCCTATGGGTAAGTGATTGTGTTTAGGAAAAATTTGAAATGATGCATCGACACAAACCCTTTCTATCAATCGAGGTGTGACAAAAAAGAAACGAAACTGTGACAGCCACGCCCATGACGCAATGTCAATCGACCCACCACCCACGTTACTGTGTTGCTCAACATCTCATCTTTATTCCACTATAATATTGTTCACCTATCTCACTCTGTGCCCCTTCCTCGGGTTGTTGAGTGGCACGCCTCTGCATCGCCCCGTCACGATACTAGTGGTTGCACAAACATGGAGTGGGGAATCAAACTGAAGTTCCTGGTTCAGTTGGGAAGGGCCCAGCCGAAAAGGAGATATCGCGGACGGGATCTTCTCCATAAGACTCCTGGAGAAGTTCGAGACGTTGTTCAGCCCAGCCCAACTGACCCAAGAACTTCAGATTGCTTCCCCGCTTAATGTTTGTGCTACCACTGGTTTCGTGACGGGGCATAGTCATGGCGTGTCACTTAACAGCTCAAGGAAGGAGCACAGTGTGAGATAGGTAAACAATATTATAGTAGAATAAAGATGAGATGTTGGGCAATACAGTGACATGGGTGGTGGGGCGATTGACATTGCGTCATGGGCGCGGCTGTCACAGTCTCGTTTCTTTTTCACACCTCGTAAAACACGTTTTCTTCCCCTGTAAAATTGGAGGACGTTGCTTTTATTCAGAATGTACGAAGTCTCCATTATTACGTGTTTCCCCTTTGAGTATGTGCTTATTAAAAGTATCTGAAATGTACGTGTGTGGAACTAAGTATATATCTAGATTTGAAGAGTGAGATGATTTGAACTTTTCAACTATACTACGGAGTAAATAATACTCTTCAAATTTTATGAATATATGGTTCTTTTTATTGCAATATAGTTTATTTGGTCGTGTAAATGCTACCGTTTTTTTATTTGCTATCCCATCATGAACATAATTTTTTTTATTCAAGCACTAAATACTTGACAGTGCATTGGCACGATAAATGTTATAGCCAACTTAACACACGAAACGAACAATCCAACCACACGATATACATATAGACACTTAAACAAAAATTTATTACACAAAAATTGCATGATCTTGAGATTATTTTTATATGGATATTTTACCTTGGATCTAAGCTATCTGATGACACTGTTAGAACTGAAAGTATTTCATGCATGAAAGAGGACAACCCACTTTTGTCCAATCGGCCAAAAAATGCATTTGCGCACAGAATTGTGTTCTTACATAGTCAATGTTTGATGCCTCACAGAACGTTGCTGCAGAAGCTCTCAACTGATGTGCATACTTTTAATCCCCATCATGCTCAGAGAAGAGCAAATATCAATTCTGTGACAAGAAAGACATACATGAAGCAATGATTCAGATACACCCCACCCCTCCTTAAAAAGAAGAAAATGTATTTTTTTTTCAATTCACAGTTCATTTGGCAAACATGACAATTTCGTTCTTTTTTAAGGGGGGGGGGTAGGTTAAGGCCTCCATTTTCCGTTTTACAAAATCAAAATTCCGTTTTTCAAATTTTCCATTTTCCGCGATTTTCCGCGTTACTTAAAATCACGTATGAACAACATACTTTGCATGATTACAACTCAGCCTCAGTGAAATGGAGTGCATGGCCGTGGTCATGTTAGTGAGAAATACGGTCGGCAGGGGGCTCGGGCAGAGGGGCTTGCAGAGGGGTTTGCTAGGGTCATTAAAGTTACTCTTATGCTTGGTAATAGTATTATTTATTTAAAGAATGATTTCAAACATTATAATACTTGTTTACTTTGTAATTTACTACCAATTTTACTACCAATTTTTTACTTCAGCGTTTCACGATTTCCCATTTTCCGCGTTACATTTCCCATTTCCGCGATTTTTCTCCGTTTTCCGTATCGCGGAGGAATGGAGGCTTTAGGGTAGGTGTATCTGAATCATCACTTCATTTCTTTCTTCATTTCTATTCTTTTAAGACAACAATGAAGCAATGATTCAGACACACTAACAGAAAGGGAAAGAGGCAGGGGTGTCGATCCATGTTTCGGATGGGGGGGGGGGGCAAAAGTAAGAAAAAATCCCAAAATATTGCAATGTAAAATTTTGCGAAAGATTATAAATTGTGTATGATTAGTAGTATTTTTATATTAGATAAATGGTTTTGTAGTACCTTGCACTGCTTTTTAAATAAATTCTTCCATTACGTTTCATGGATTTTTCATGCTGTCCACATTATTGTCCCCTTAACCCCAAATATTTTTATTCGGGCGGAGGGCAACTGCCCCAGGATCGACGCCCCTGTAAAGAGGAAAGAGGGAGAACGAAAAAAGTGAGAACATGCATCGAATGTATAGGGGCGTCGCCATGTTATGTTTATAACTGACAAGGGGGGGGGGGGCGTGTTTTGCGGCTCCCAATATTTGTCTGTTCGGTACTATGGACCCATAAATAACTCACCTGGTCCGTCAGGCACAAGCTAGCTGCTAGTTCCTCTGGAGTCTTGTGCCATGCCATATAGCTTTATCGTCAACACCATCCAAAGTTGCAGTGATACCCAACATTGACAGAATTGTATACAGTCGTGAGTATGCCATTTATAATTTTGTTTTTATTTAAACTGGCGATGAATAATTGTAAAAAAAAAGTTCCAGTGATATCCATCATCACGGAGTTATTTCTAAGTCTAAGTGGGAATAATGCTGTTGTTGAATGTTGTTTTCATTTACTCTTCATGAATTGTATAAAATGCTAACGAACGGCACAATTGACTTTTTAAAATACATTTTCGATCACCATTCATGTAACTAAGAAAGCAATATTTGGCAAAACACTTGTTCAAAACACACATACAATCTTAATGTTATTGATTATTACGTATGTGTTTGAAATCCTAATGATCCACTCCATTATGGGGGTATAATATTTTATCTGCAACATTGTATATTCATGTTCATTTATTCTCCAGAATCGTATCCTTATACTTTAAGACGGTCAAGCATGAATGATGAGTTGAAACTGATAAGCTTGATTAAAAAGTAATTAAGAGATAAAATCATTTGTAATACGCACTGAAATCATTTGTAATACGTACTGAAATTAATTCAATAGATGAAGAAAAGAATCAAGACTGCTTACGTAATATTTACAAAACTATTGTCTTACATGTAGGTAGAGGCGAGAAACTGCGTGCATGTACACGTCAAACCCTACATAAATACTTAGAAATGTATTGCATCATAGTTTATGTTATTATGTAGTGTGATAACAATTTAGATATTTACATTCACTTTATTGTATTTTGGCCCTGGGACCCCATGATCATGCGGGGGGGGGGGGGGGACAGGGAGCATTCCCCCCAATTTTCAAATTTCACCATTTTTGCATGAATTTTAGATTTTTAAAAAGTTTGATCACTAATTGAGGGAGTTGCTCCCCCCAGGAAAAAAATGACTGTGTTATACGGCCTTGCAGGGAGCCAGTCGTACTGAGGGTACTGCAGCACCCCAAGGCTTTCTGATGGGGGGGGGGGGGGAATAGCACCCCTTGGAAAAATTCAAATATACGGGATGATCCATATAGGCACCATGGAGGGGGTGCTGCGGTGCTATCAGCACCCCTTACAAACATGCACAGAATCCCCACCGTAAATCTTTCCCATCCTGCTAAGAATTTAATTCTCTGAGCCTCAACGAAAGTAAGATTATTCCCAACTTATTGTAAGAAAAAAAATCATGATGGTTGCCCATCTCTCGTTGACATACCTCATCACAAACTGCCATACGCTCTTAAAAATCCCGGGTCAGACTGGCTCGGAAAAGGAATCCGTTGGGGGTACACTCGGAAAAGGGTCAGGTTTAACCACATTTCGCGTCAAGTTTGACCAAAATCCAAGTCAGGTTGACTCATAGTTTGGTCAACCTTGA
>JZLH01S0013017.1:14604-28703 GCA_001188425.1 Eucidaris tribuloides
AAAGAGAGAGATAATTTTGATTGGCAAATTTTTACGGGGTAATATGTTCTGAAATATATCTTGGGATGAAGTTTTTGTCACTGATTGGAAGAATACGACGACATCGTTGACATAGGTCATACGCGGACCTTTAAGGAGATCGGGGACATGCAGGTTCTTAAATATTCGATATAAACTTTGCATTAAAATAATGACCCGTGATATGGTCTTGCGTTAGCTTCAGACATTGCCGTACACAAGTCCCCTCTTTAGGAAGCCGCGAAGTCGACATGCGTTAACATCCTTCACATCAGGGGCGATATCAGCGATGTCGGTCCAGTTGGGTGGTCGTCGACGGCGCGGTTGTTCAGGACTGTAAATGCCTGTCGATGGTATTTGCTTGTGTCCTCGCTCCTTGCCTTCCAACACAAAATCGTTGAGACATGCTTTGTGATTACCATCGCAAATACCACCTGTAACCGTGAACAAACGAAAATATAGTCCTAGGTACGCAGACGTGGCCACTTGTGCATCTGGTGCTGGGAAACAGTATACAGTATTGAGCGCTGCAAAATAGGTTGTTCCTGAACGCCCGTTTCCAGAAGCCTACTGGCGATGATATTGCCTGGATTTTCAACAGTTTGGAAAAACGAAGCTCCGCAATACAGCCACATACTGGCAAACAGCAGCCACCGTCAAGGCTAAACCGAAAGGAGCGAGAAAATATGTTAAACGAAAAGGTGACAAGAATGACAAACTGACTGCCAACATGCTTAAGAGCCACGCCGATGGTCAACGGTTTCAAATTTTGAGGCATGCCTTTTCTAACTCTCGCCACTTAAGTCGAGAAGCGATTTCCCAGGAACAGCGTTAATCATAGGGCAGGGGAGCTGTAAGAATAACGATACTGAATAGCATTTGATCGTCACGTGGTGTGATGGGACGTCGGTCCCAAAAAACCGGTTGTAGTGAAAACGATTCAATATAGGCATTGTGCCATAAGAGATAAGCGTTGACAAAACCGTCATAAATGTAGACACTACACGTAATCAGCGTCCAACAGGCACAACTTAAATGTCATTGCTGATCTTTCCTCGTCCCGGGAACAACGCGACTGTGAGAAGAACCAAGAAGCTGTACCGAATTGGTACTATAGTTTGAGGAAGTGCCCCCACAGCCATATGATAGACGCGGGCAATTATAAGACTGACAAAGAATTCCAATCAAGTAAATTCCCAGGTTTGCGAAAAACATTCAGTACGGTCTGAAACTCGAAGGTGTCATACCCATCAAGAGAAAATGAGGACAAATGGGAACATAATATATTGTTTATTAATTCCTTGTAAATGTGTAGCCACTGCTTATAGTAACTTTCACCGCGGCAATTCAGCAATTGACGTCACCAATTCAGATCAATGATGCCCACCGCTGAGCACCAAAGAAACTTCGCAAGTACGCTAATGCTGAACGTTGGTTTTTCCTTTTGATCACATTTGTATGTTAGCTGGTAAAGTTCCGTATAACAGAAAGGTCGAAGCGCGTGAAATGTACTAATTGAATGATCTTCAAACGATACGCATCTGCTAAGTTCGATATACCAAATATAACAGTCAGAGATCTCCGAGAGCCGATTCGTAGGACTAGAAACGCGTCCACTTTCAAAGGAGCCCAGCTCCCCAGAAATTCCAATGGTAGATAATCTACGAATTATCGTAACCAAAGCTCAACAATTTTGAACGCAGGCAGAACAGGACCAGCAAATAACTTACCACAGCAAGAAGAAGAGAAGCAAATAATTCGGAGAAACATCCACCAAAGCAGGAACATAAGAATGTAGATTCTGTTGCAGGTGTACGATAGCAAGAAGTATATACAATAAGAATTCTGGTATAAAACTACACTCTTAAAAAATCCCGGGTCAGACTGACTCGGAAAAATGGAATCGCGTTGGGGGCACACATCGAAAAAGGGTCAGTTTCAATACAAATTGCGGGTCAAGGTAGTTTGACCAAAATCCAAGTCAGGTTGACTCATAGTTTGGTCAACCTTGACCCGCAATTTGGTTGAAACTGACCCTTTTCCGAGTGTGCCCCCAACGGATTCCTTTTCCGAGTCAGTCTGACCCGGGATTTTTTAAGAGTGTAGTTTATACCGAATTCTATGTATATACTTCTGTACGTACACCGCAACAGATCACATCATGCCTGCTTTGGTGGAGTTTCTCGAAATTGCTTCTCTTCTTCTGCTGGGAAGTTTTGCTGGTCCTGTCTGCGGTCAAAATGTGAGCTTTGGACAAATCGTAGATATCACCATTGGAATTGGGGAGCTGGCTCCTTTGAACGTGACGGTTCTAGCCTACGACGGCTCGGAGGACTTGACGTTATATTTTGAGAACGAACTTAGAGATGCGTATTCGTTTGAGATCATCAATAGTACATTCACGCGCTTCGACCTTTCTGCTAACGGAACTTACCCAGTAACATACCAAATTGTGATCAAAGGAAACCAAGTCAGCATTAGCGACTTGCGAGTTCTGGTGTCAGCGGTGGGATCATTGACTGATGGTGACGTCATTGCTGAATTGCCGGTGAAAGTGTACATAAGCAGTGCTACCATACAAGGAATAATAAACAATATATTTTATGTTCCCATTTGTTCCTCATTTCTCCTGATGGGTATGACACTCGAGTTTCAGACCGTACTTGAATGTTTTCGCAAACCTTGGGCAATACTGATTGGATTTCTTTGTCAGTTCGTTATAATGCCCGCGCTATCATATGGTGTGGGGGCACTTCTCAAACTAGACCAACGGTACGCTCTTGGTCTTCTCACAGTCGGTTGTTCCCCGGGAGGGAAAATCAGCAATGACTTAAGTGTCCTGTTGGACGCTGATTACGTGTTAAGTGTCACTATGACGGTTTGTTCAACGACTTTATCTCTAGGCACAATGCCTTTGAATCTTTTCATCTACAACCGTTTTTTGACCGACGTCACCATCACACCACCGTACGACCAAATTTGCATTCAGATCGTTATTCTTACAGCTCCGCTGTTCCTGGGAATCCTTCTCAGACTTAAGTGGCCGAGATTAGAAAAGCATGCCCTCAAAATTTTGAAACCGTTCGTGGCTCTTACCATGTTGGCGTCAGTTGTCATTTCTGTACCTTTTACGTATTACATATTTCTCGCTCCTCTTCCGGTTTACCTTGCGGTGGTGCTGTTGCCAGTATGTGGCTGTATTGCCGGAGCTTCGTTTTCCAAACTGATTTGCCTAAAATCCAAGCAAATCATCGCCATAGCTCTGGAAACGGGCGTTCAGAACAACCTATTTGCAGCGCTCATACTGTATACTGTCTTCCCAGCACCAGATGCACAAGTGGCCACGTCTGGTCCAGGACTTATATTCGTTGTTACGGTTACAGGTGGTTTTGCGATGGTAATCACAAAGCAATGTCTCCAACGATTTGTGTGGAAGGAAAAGGAGGAGGACAACAAGACAAATACCATCGACGGCATTTACAGGCCTGAACAACCCAGCGCCGTCGACGACCACCCACTGGACGACATCGCTGATATCGCTGATGTGAAGGATGTTAACGCGTCGACTTCGGAGCTTCCTAAAGAGGGGACATTTGTACGGCAAATGTCTGAAGATAACGCAGACACATTCACCGGTCATTTTAATGCAAGTTATATCGAATAATTTAAGAACCTGCATGTCCCCCGATCCTCCTTAAAGGTCCGCGATGACCTTGCAACGATGTCGTCGTTTCTTCCATCAGGACAAAAACTTCATCCCAAGATATATTTCCAGAACATTTACCCCGTAAAAATTGCAATCAAAATGCTATTCGCCAAACAATTTTTCATCTACATGTAACACGTACATTGATACTGGTTGAAGGGGTGTGATGGGGCAGAGGAAGTGAAGCATCACTTTTGGTCAGTCTCTGTGATGGTGGCAGTTGATGTGGGTGTGTGGCCAGGCATCTATGACCCTGGTGGATTGGGTCGGGGTTCTAAGATAGTGTACGTGTCGTCGATCCAAGGGGGCAGTCGATCCATTCTTCGGATGGTGGGGGGTTGAAAAAAAAAATCAAAAATTTACAAAATTGCAATATAGATTTTTGCGCAAACAGTGCACCCTAACATGAAAATTACGTAGGTCTTTTTTGTGATGATCTTTTTAGTGCCTGATACTGATTTTAAAACAAAACTTTGCATTACGTTTGATTAATTTTTCAAGTTGTCAAAATTATATGGAGGTTAAAACGATATGTTTGACCACACCCCAATTTTTTTTTATGAGGGGGGGGGGGAGGCGATTTGACGCCCCTGCAAATGGGGAGGGGTGGAATTGGAATATTACAAAGAAGAGTCGCGAAGTTGCATGCTGAAATTACTGGCATTATTATCAGTGAGAGTAGACTACGTCAAATGAATAATTCTTACTTATACTCATGAAGTTTGAAACTATGCTGCAAAAATATTGTAAAACTATATTTGTAATCTAAATAAGAGTAAAATCTGTGCAATTATGCGTGTTTGACTCCCAGCACAATTCCATTACTCTCTGGACAAGACATTTTATGCCCGATAACGAAAGAAAGGAGAAGACACAAGCAGTGTTGATCTCTTCAAATGCTCTTTATTAAAGAGCATAAAGCAATATACCCGATTTATGATCATAATTTATATTATATATTTGCACACAATGTCTAAAATGATATCACTAATGAACGAAAAAAACAAATAAAATAACGAAATTCTTGACTGTCGGGAATAATACAAAAATGTAGGAATTCGCTAGGGGCGGCGCCAGGGTAAAATCTTGGGGTGGGGGCCAAATAACCTGGCAGAAAAATTGTTCCCGCCTAAAAAAATTACCTGCCAAATTACAAGCCAACATCATCCGACAAGCGGCGTGGGCGGGGGGGGGGTGGGGCAAGGGGCCGACGACGACCAAAACTTGTTTTTTTTGCCCCTGCAATTTTTTCTTTTACAATCATCGCGAAAACGAGGGGGAGGGGGCAGGGACCGACGACGACCATTTTTTCTGTCCTACCCGCCAAAAAAGAATAAATTACAAGCCAAATGAAGCAACAATGGGTGTGGGGCGAAATTCAAAAAAACACACAAACGATAAGATCCCCGTTATTTTTAATACTTTGAAAAATAGTGGTAGGCAGCCGCCCCTGCCCCCCCCCCTGTGGCGCCACCCCTGATTCAAGTTTCTCAATATCAAAGTAAGAAGTGCTTCTTCTAGTAAATTTAATACGTAAATTTACTAATCATGGTGTCTTTAGACGGTTTTTTCCTCAATATTACAGTACATTAATCGTAGAAATAGTTGTTTTGCTGTGTAGTATTATTGTTTTTGTTATGTGGTATTTTTGTTGTTCTTATATAAATATATTTCATTTAGAGAACGTTGTTGTACTGTAATGCTGTAAAGGCGTTTCCTGACGCATGCCTTGTGCTTTTAGGGAAACACGCCTCCTTCCATTATTTGGTTGCTAGGTGAACTGACATGCAGGAAGGAAATTAACGTTATTTTGAATTGAATTTGATTGAATTGATAAAGACTTTCAAAAAAGAAATATGGACATCTTTTTGGCGTAGTGTATTAGAAATCTTTTTATTCAGTCCAAAAAAGAAATCAGATAATGAGTGGACGGATATGGGTGCAGTTGTGAGTTGACATTCTAACTTTCAGGGATTTTATATATAAATTATGAACAGATGTGGTTAAAGACCAGTACATTTTGGGATTTAGATTTAAATCTTAACAATTTATATTTAAGTCACAAATGCTTACAATTTAAATCTTTAAGATTTAAATCTAAATCCAAAAATTGACTGGTCCCTAAGTTCCACAGTCGTTCAGGAATTTAAAATCTATATAATTTAGAGTGTATACTACGGTTGGTTTAAGTGTAGATGCGTGTATGAATTTTGTGAGAATATGTAAATATTTTAAGAATTTGTGTAATGGTGTGTGTTTGTTTGCACGTGTCTGCCTATCTGTCTGTATGTCGGAATACATTTAAGGGTGACTAACATCGTACATTAGAAGGAAAGAAAGAAAAGAAAAGGGAAACAAAAGGAGAGCAAAGAACTCGTGTGGAAGGAGCTTGTACATTTTTATTTACGTGGTAAATTACTTATTAGTTCAGTATTACATTATCACACTGTATTGATTACAGAATTATTCATTTTGATAGTAGCTTAACTTTTACCACAGTACAGTGTGGTGTAAGACTAAATATCATTTGGACTTTTTATTGACCACGTCGATAAGAGCACTTACGATCCAAACATAAAATTTTATGTTTCTGAGGTGAAAATGATACTACGTTTTATTGTTTGATTCGTGTTATTGACGCAAACACACGACATTAATCCGGGTTTATGTACATGTATTGATTTTTCTTTTAAAGGCACTTGAACACAGTCCAATGTCTTTTCTTCTTACATTTCAGCATTATAAAAAGTGTGATTTTATCCGCAGATCAACCATTTGTAACAAATTATTAGTGACCGTTTGCTCACACACAAGTGCTAATGTTTATGAATCTTGTAGTAAAGTGAGCAAATCTAAGGTGAAAAATCGACACATAAAAATTCAGCAGGTTCAGGTAATCTTATTTATCTTATATTATATTGACCACGAGCAATATGGTAAATATTGCCAGTAAATATTGCCAATAAAGGAATATTATATGGAACTGACTTATCTACAACTCAAATGAACTTTATCATCTCTCTGGAAATTATTGTCAGGAGATCCGCATCCTTGTGAAATTTGAATGCTAGGCAGTCAATGGGTATGTCTTTGCCCTCCCTAGCCGATTTGGCCCCCAGCCAAACTCATGTTGTACTTCATAAAATTTTCCTTCCGAAATTCTTTCCCGTTACTTACAGTATTGCCAGCGTTAATATCATAAATGACCTGGGACCTTTAAGAATAATGAATAAATAGAACCTGGGGCCTGTTCAAAGCTGTTCTTGAAGTTACGCATGACTTTACAAACGACTCGAATATGAAGTACCAAGTAATATGCCAAAAGTTTTTATTGTCATTTGATGAAAGTTTGATTAATGATAATTAAATTTTACCCCAAAATAAAGTTTGCATTGAAATGCTTGTTAACTAGTTACATGTATTAAGAGTAAGAATGTAAGAATGTTAATGCATATTTTAACATTAGCAGATGTGATTTCATTAGTTCGAGAATCACATTCGGCTTGCCATTTTTCAAGTCATTTGTAAAGTCATACGTAACTTACGAACAGCTTTATGAAACAGGCCCCAAGAGTCTCACTAGCACGGCGGGGGGGGGGGGGGAGGGCATTGGTCGGGAAGCTGTCAGGTCATTCGTGATTGTTTGTCAAGTAAAATGAAAACCGGAGGGCTCCTTTTTTCTTGCTTGTTGATTTGTCGCCTGTTGGGTACAGGAATGACCTGTGACCTTTAAGAATAATGAATAAATAGAACCAGGGGTCTCGTTAGTGGGGCAGGAAGGGTTCTGTCGCGTAAAATGAAAAACGGAGGACCCTTTTTTGCTCGACTTGCTGCCCATCGGGTAATATGATGAGGGACCCTTTTTGTTTTATTTGTCGGATGTGGGTGAACGATTCTGTCAGGTGCAATGGGTACATCTCCCCTCCCACTAAAAGAAGTTCTAGCAATGTCCCTGAATAGAACATAATGTATCCAGCATCACTTCTAGTGGAAGCATAAAAATCGATGGGTATAAAACAGGGGTGTATCCAGGTTTTTTTTCTATTCTGGGTGGGTTGTGATCATAATTTTGTGGACCTTTTCACTGTGAAATAACAGCGATGTGATGAAAATGTTCCTGCTCAATGCTTTTTCATTAATGTCATTGTGAAAGGGAAAAAATATGGAACTTTTGAAATGGGGGGGGGGTGTGTCATATACAATCCTCCCCCCCCCCCCACCACACACCCATGTAATAAGCTCACACCTTGGTATGGGGTGGAGGTGCAGAAATTTAATGAATTTGTGATAATTTTTGCCCCCAATTCTGAAAATAGGATGTGGCACCGTCACTATCTCTGATTTCCACAAACCTAGTCATTTATTACTCAGACTGAATCACAACTCAAACTCAAGAAAAGACAAAAGAGACATTCACTATTTTATTAAATGTTATAGAGAAATATATTTTCTTCTTAAAAAAAGTTGTGACAATATGAGCACTAGTACATTCAAGTCATGGAAGATCCTACACTTTATACATTCCAATTTTTAGTACATGTATTGGTTAATGATTACTATTACTTGATTTACGTATACATGACTATTCACACAGAGATCAAGAACACTTGAATAATATAATTCTTGACAATCAGTTAAACGTATCATTTATCTGACCACCTCTAGAAATATTAAAAGAATGTACTGTAGTAAAAATTATAACACAACAATTTTCCTCATTTCTCTATGACCTATTGCCAAGTTATTTAGGAGGGTCACTAGTTCAAAGATTTGATAGTCTGGATAAAGTGCACTGCTAGTCCACAAGAGTACTGCTCATCTTAAACTACACTGTAAATACCTACGTCATATACTAATGCCCTGTAAATTACATGCTGTAAAATTTTTCCAATTTGGAAAAATTAATTTTAAAATGATAATGTTGGGACCACCCCTGAGACATTTCAGTATGTTTGCTAAAGAGGTAATGTAACTAGTAATATCGTCGGGCACCTGGCAGAAAGTCGTTAGCAAATGATCTAAGCAAAAGGGCATTAATAGTAAATAAATTGCTTGGTACTTGATAACCATTGGCTCATTTCACATGAAATCAAAGTATTGTGATCTTTTAGGTCCTTCTATCAGTGTGTTACGCAGAAATATGAAATAAGTTTCTTTTTTTTTCAGTTTAGAGGCAATTTACTGTAACACCCTTCTGCTTATTTGCTAATGACTTTCTGCCAGGTGCACAACGATATCTGCTCATTAGTCTGAAATAAATTCAGTAACTGTTATGTTGTCTTCTGATGTCTAGCATGACAATACCGTATTCTATGAAAAATTGATGAAAAAGTTTGGCAGATCAACCAAAACTATAATCTGTTTCTGCAATAACACGGTGCAACAAACACCATGAACATCCACACCACACTTTGTTAGTCATATCAACAATGTTACAGTGCACTCTCATTGTAAAGAAGTCCTTGGGACCCGTGAAATTTGTTCTTTAAAGCGAAATTATTTTATATCAGGCTGGCAAAAACAACAGAATACAAAGGAAACCCAAGATATGGGACCAGAGATTTCACTTCTCTTTAACGAAATTTTGTTATATCAGTGTTTTTCAAAACGAGAGTGTACTTTACATAGAACATTCTAAATATAAGCCTCAATTGATCTTTGCTTTTTCTATAAACTAGTTGTAAGAATCTGAGCCCCCTGATTGGTTGAAAGCCATATATTATTTTCTCCAAATGCACGGCCTGGAATTGTATCAGTACTTTGCTACCAATTCTACATTGAAAGTAGCATTGGTGTATCTGTGACAAGTCTGCAGGGTGGACATAATGCCGAACTAGAAATTTGGTGTGTCCATAGGACACGGATGCCCCTGCTTAACGCGATCAGTAAGCATTTCTTATTGAGTAATCATGTGGAAAGCAATTTGCATGAGCTGTGACCTCTGACCTTTGACCTGTGGACTCCGAATTCACACTTAATCTGTATGTTAGTGTGTTCTACCTACACACCAAAATTTTTATAAAATCCGTCAAATATTTTTAAAGTTATTGTGTGGAAACCAATTTGCATATATAATGAGCTGTGACCTTTGACCTGTGGACTCCGAATTCGAACTTGACCTGTATTTTCGTGTGATCTACCTACACACCAAAAATTTTTAAAATCCGTCAAACATTTTTAAAGTTATTGTGCGGAAACCAATTCACATATATGAGCTGTGACCTTTGACCTTTGACCTGCGGACTCCAAATACGAACTTAACCTGTATTTTAGTATGATCTACCTACACACCCCAAATTTTTAAAATCCGTCAAATCTTTTTTAAGTTATCGTGCGGAAACCAATTTGGGGGACAGACGGAAGGACGGACGGACAGGTGCAACGCTTAATGTCCCCTCAAGACTTCGTCGGCGGTGGCATAATAAGAAAAGAAAACAAAAAGGCAGTACCCGAATTCCAACTTCTCCAGCTCTTGAACAAAGATTGTACTGATTGATTCACAGTACACTATGTAACACAATAATTACAGTCCAAGTTCATAGTACATTAGTGCATATCATCTACACTTGTTCACTTTGAAATAGCCCAATTATCAGCTTTGGTGTTGGTGATGGGACGAACTATCATTTTCTCGGCGATCTGAATGTATATGCTAATCGCTATCTTTATTCAGCTTCGCTTTGGAAAGAGAGCTACATCCAGATTGCCTCAGAAGTGATAGTTTGTCCCATCACCTTCACTAATGTTTGCTTACTAACCCACTCGGAATTGTGCATTGTTTGTAAACTATGTTACCTGTAGCTGTGAGGGGAGCATATTTGTGATAAGATACAATATGCAATGGATTACATTTAAACCACCTGAGGAAAAAGGTATGTACACATTGTTTTTAGAGGTAGATATTACTTTTAGAAATGAAATTTTACAAAACTTGTATAAACAATAAAAAAGTTAGTTTATATGTATTGGCTTACAGTGTACAAGTACTTTACTGGCATGTTAATACTGTTTTTGGCACAAGAAAAAATGGACCATTACTTTACATAATATACACACAGAACATGCTTCACAATATTTAACCCTTGTAAAATGCAATTTGTAAACATTTTTAGGAAAAAAGCATTTCTCAAGCAAATACTATTAAATTTGATTCACAATGTTATTCTAATTTAATCGGCATAATATATCATTACCATGGCAACTCACTTTCTGACAGATACATAAAAAATGTGTTTTGCACACCCACGACCAATGTATGTGCCAAATATCGTGAGCATTGTTTGAAAAATGGGGATATAGTTCCATCTGCAATATTTTCCACTGATTTATTGTCATGATATGCTGTTGCCATGGCAATGAAGTTTCTGACACATTAAAAAAGTCATGCCCATATCCACCCCAAGACCAATGTGTGTGCAAAATTTCCCAAGCATTGGTAAAAAACTGAGGAAAAGGTATGATTTGCAAGATTTGCAACCGACCACCTGACTATACAATGACTCCTATGCAAACTTCAAACTTTGCTTGGGAGGGGTGTAAACTAAGTAAACTATCAAGGACTCACTTCTTGATGAAGTATGAATCTAACCGTCTCTGTTTCATGGCCTTGCCGTCTTTCTCCTCAGAAGTTTTGTCTGATGCCGAACGGCTTCTTTTACCAGATGGCTGTGTATTGGGGAGTCAAGGGAGCAGGACAGGAAAAAGGAGAAGAAAATTGGAATTGAAGAGTACAAATTTTGCATAGGAACAGAACAGAATTTCAGTCTATATTTTTTTCTTGGTAAGAATAGTTGGAAAGTTAGGCAGAAAGACAAAGATTACATGAGTAAATAAATAAATAAATAAATATATAAATAAATAAATAAATAAATAAATACATAAATAAATACATAAATACATACATTAATAAATAAATAAATAAATAAATGATCGAAGAAATACTGAACTAGAACTCATGCCATAACTTGCAATCTCAGACAAAATGCTAAGAGTACAAATTTCTCCATGGATTTTCATTTTCCCAGTAGGCACTGATAACATAAAGCCCAATGAACACAACTCGAACACGCTTCCAAATTTTTTAAATTCGTAAGGATTCTCAACATGTCTTTCAGATCTACCATCTAATCATTTGGTAAGCAAAAATACAAATAAAACTAGCACATCAATGATGTGGTGCTCATCTGGCATCCAGCAAACAGATTCACACATTTTGTAATTTTACCAATGACCAGTGTGACCCGATTACACTTTAATAAATAAATTTCAAAATTCCATGTAGAAAGTCTGTGTACCTCATGTAGGTCTACCAGATGAAGCATTTTGTGTATGTGATTTTTGAACAAATTTTGCACAAATTAGCGAAAGTAATATCAGAGACAAAATTTAAAAATTCTGTGTAGAAGTTCAGTGAATCTTTTGTAGCTCTACCAGATGGAACAAAAAACAAAATCAAAATCAGTTGATAAATGATGGGGGAAGATGCATTTTTTGTGATTTTTGAATAAATTTTGCATAAACTAGCATATACGATTTTCTAAACAAAATTTAAATATTCTATGACGTGTAGCTATTTGGTGTACCTCATGTAGCTCTACCTGATGAAACAAACAAACTCAAAACCAGTTGGCAAAAGGGGAAGCAAGTGGCTTTTGAATAAATTTTGCATAAGTTAGCATTAACAATTTTTAGACAAAATTTCTGAATTTCACACAGAAGTTTGTGTACTTCATGTGGCTCTACCAGATGAAAAAAAGGAAAAAACGAAGAAAAATTTGTTAACAAATGAAGGAGAATCATTTTTTTGTTGCAATTTAAAAAAAAATGTGCATAACTTAAAATATTTAATGATTTTCAAAATTCTTTGTACAAGTTTTGAATCTCCCACCCACTGCTATCACATAAGGCAAACGGAATTTAAATCAAACAAGGAATGACGAAGAAGCACTTTGAAATAGTCGCTGGACAACGGACCACGGCATAAGCTCATCTGGACCATTTGGGAGGATGAGTTAAAATTAATTAAATAAGAAACAAATAAATAGACAATGAATAAATAAGATTATAAGTATCTGTTTCCCTGGTTACCCACCTTGTTTTTGTCCTGGAATAATTTAAAGACTTTCCTCATCCCTGTAGATACAGCTGTGTCCTTGAAGCTATTTATAGAAACCCACTGATGAGAAGGAGATTTCCCTTCACCATCAGCTGTCCCCGATTCCTTGATCCCCGATGTGTCAGTACGAAAGCATTCAACTTCATATGTTTGGTTGAGGTGGGAGAAAATGTGAACGATCTGACAATGGAGAGCATGCAACAAAAAAAAGTACATCAATTAGACATGTTTTATGGTAGAAGCACACTTTTGCATAATATTTTGGAGGGTCTTCAAACAAAATAAGATTGTTGCAACTTAAAATGACAAGTTATAAAGGTAAATCATGAAATAATTGAATTCAGAGCAATAATGAAAGTGTGACTGAAGATTAAGCAAATTTTCTGGCAGACATCTTATTAAAACTAGATTTTAATTCGTCACTAAGACAAATTGGTGATCCGCGTAACCGCTCCAATCATTAGATCTTAAGCGAATGTTCCAAACAATCTATATGACGTATCAATGCTCGCTCAAAACTGTCCCTTTTCACCTTACATTCTCTCTCCAACATTAATCTGAAATTCGACGTGCACGTACGCGATCGTCATGATGTGCGCACGGTCATGGTAAGCACAAGTGATGACCTTTGACCTCAAGTTACTGTGTACCAAGTTTGGTTATCATACTCGTCTCCAATCATGAGATATGGACGAAAAACAATTTTTCTTTGTGATGTCATAGATTACGTCACAAGAATTTGGCATGCAAGGTGATGTCTGAAATCAAATTTTTGCATCATAGGCTATCAGAATAAGCAATGAAAAGTTGGGGTCATCGTTAATTCAGGAGATTAGGAATTATTTAATAATTAAGATTAAACGCACGCGTACGCGTTCGTCTTGACTTCCGCACGTATATCATAAGTACCTGTCATGACCCTTGACCTGAAGTAACTGCGTACCGAGTTTGATTATCTTACTCGACTCTAGTCATGAGATATATGCAAAATACGATTTTTCTTTGTGACGTCATAGACGACGTCGCAACAATTTGGCGTGCAAAGTGATGCATGAAATGTTACATATGCATCATATAGGCTATCAGAATAAACCTTAAAAGTGGGGGTCACCGTTAATTCTAGAGAGTTATGGGTGATTTAAAAATGCCCATCATTCACTACGCACGCATTTAAGTTTTTTGGACTTGTAAGCGAAATTTGGGGTCCAGGGGGTCAGGAAAGGGTTCTAAATAACTAATACTGCCGCCGATCGGATATCC
>JZLH01S0013017.1:46434-65383 GCA_001188425.1 Eucidaris tribuloides
CAGTCAACGTAACTTACAAATCTTCACCAGAAATCTCTGAAAAGCGTACTGACTCTAGCCATGTTTCATAGAATCAGTCCACGTTGAGTTATACCCCAACATGCATTTACCTTTAAACAGGTTGATACGAATTCTGTATACACAACACTTCGTTTTTTAAATAATCTTGAAGCAAAGCATATTGATTCATTAATGAAAAGATGAGGAAAAAAGTAAATCGGTAACAATCTAAAAAACAACTTACTTTCATCAATTTTTCGATTGCAGTCATCTGATAAAATCTGCTAATTACTAGAGTGATTCACTAATTGAAACATCGATGATGAATATATTTCAAATTTCAACATAATATTATTTTTCATTGTCATTTCTGTTATGGCACGGTCCGATAATGTCTTTCGTCTTGGACGCCGATGGACGGGACCACCGGCTTATGAATGTATCCCACGAAATCAAATAAGAACCATCAAACCATCACCATAAGAACCCGTTATAAATCATCGTATCTCTAACTGTATCGCATGCTCTCCTGCTTTTGTCTGATTTTGCGAATATTAAAGGTTCAATCCTGCATTATATTTGATGATTTCAAGGATGGGGGATGATAAAAAGAATCTTCACGCAGCTATTTTCTTTCACTCTATGTCCTAACCACATGTATACGGCAGCGACGGACTCCCACCTTAATAATAATATAATAATAAATAGTCTGTCTTATTACCTACAGCATAATATTCTAAAAGAATCTCTACGCGCTTTACACAAATTTCTTACAATATACCTAACTACAACAATAAAAAATTACAATTAACTCATACAAAAAAAGATACATTTTAAATTTGAGGAATGGTGCATACATTGATGCCTAGTTGATTTGTAGTTTGCTTCCAGGATCCAGCAGTGTGTGCTGACTGAAAGCCCATCACCAAGAATATTGTTGCGTTTGTACAATAAAAACTTCTGCCTGAAGAATCGGAATGTTTTTTAGACATATTCCCAATCCAATGCTTGACAAGTATTATGCCGGACCTACTACTAGTGTTTATGCCACATGCTAAAATCTAACACATACCAATTCTTTTAATCTACGCTTAAACTCAATCAAAACTGTGACAACAAGCGTTTACATGTACCCTTCTTTTGACACGATAACAAATTCGACTGCACAATTTTGAACAATTTTGAGTTTTCTAACTCTTTCTCAGCAAACCGCAATAACAAGCAATTAAGCAACAAGTTAGATGAACATAACTCGATGATTAACTTTCTATGGGTTTCACATACCGTGTCACCCACGAATCACCCTATCTCTTTAACCGCACACATCAATTATCATTATCCTACATGTTCTTCAATGTGGAAGGTGTCTTCACATCATATCGTACGCCAAGCTGCATGCTTAGTTTTTCACACAACAAATAACCCTTACTACTACTACTACTACTACTACTACTACTACTACTACTACTACTACTACTTCAACTATTACTCATTGGGTCCATCAATTTACAGGTGTGCAAAATATCCATAATTCATTTTCACACTTTTACCTAAGTTTGACATCAGAGAAGTAATATCACAATGTACGCATTTTTTCCAGTAATGCAAAATAGTGGTCCATTAAAAGCAAAGTTAATTATTATCATCATTATTCAAGGTTTATCACTAAATCATGTTTCATGGCATTGCCAAATTGCAATATGTGACCTGTTACCACAAAACGATTAATAAGTCACAATGGAAATTTTCGTGTCAATGAGGTAAATAGTCGAGTTGGGTTGCAAAAGTTGATTCTGGGATTCTGACATTTTCTAAAAGTTCATACACTCATCTTTCACCTGTCCAAATTTGAGGACCAGAAGTGATTCAGAAGTATGATTTTTCTTGAATTGAACTTCGATCATGTTTTGCGGGAGCTTGAAATTTGGCCAAATTTGATCTTGACATTGTGAGATTAACTGTAATGTTACCCTTAAATATAACTGCTTGTTATCCAGTATGGTCATGTCCCTGTGTAATAACTTTGATTTCACCACAAAGCTACTTTTATGACCTATTCATTGATGGTGATTGTAAGAGCCAAAAAGGATTGTCCAATCACAGTTCTCTTTGGGAAAGTGACTAGTTTTACCAAGCTTTCTATGGAACGGTTGTCAAAGGCCTCCCATTTCGCATGAATGAGCACTATCTTTGCCGCCATTTTTCTCTGCTTTCCTGATAACGGCCGAGGTGATAGTCCAAATTTGTGAGCAGGATTTTCAATGAGTTCACCTCGTCCATCCTAGACAAATTATACATCATTTTAAAGCTTAGAGTCTCTATTTTAAGACTGTATGGGAAATGCATTTTCTGTGTTTTCCAACTCATGGTGTGTTTTGTTGTGACAAGTCACATATAAGAATACATTTACTATATAACACATAAATTACTCAAAAAAAGATTAACACTATTAATGAATAAGCTCAATCATGCCTTGCCTTAAGGAGGACGATATTTGAATCTTTAGTTTACCTGTGTCTGGACGTTGCACCATGAGATACTCGGGATTGTTGTTGCTATTCCTCTCTATGATGCAGACTGCATGCTGAATGAAATTTGAAAAAAAAAAGACAAACATTAAAAATTGCTTTGCTTGATGAACTGTTAATGTGTCACATTTTTTAGGAGAACTTTGGCTTCAATTTAGGTTTCTTCTCCAGTTTTGACACAATAGGCATGCTTCTTTCATGTACAGGAGTTGTGAACAAATCACTGGACACACCAGAAGGGTATTGTTATGAGTAAGAGGATTAAGGGGGGTTCATAAACCCCTACTTATTGTCTTCAGTGCGTTTCTTGATCTTTGCAAATTGGCAAACAAAGCAAGCCAAGGGTTAAAATACAGGGACTGTTGAATAAAACTTTTACCACAGAAATTCTTCTGGTAAAATATGCAAACTCCAGTGAGCGTGATTATACCATTCATTCTACCATTGAAAAAAAGGTCTTGTTTAAAATCCCCAGAGTTTTTCTCTGGTTAAAGTTTTATGCCACAGGCTCCTCGTGTGTTAGCCAGAAACTGGGTCGCTGTGTAGCTATATGTAAATGAAGGTCACAATGTAAGAGACCTAATTTTCAATAGAGTTTACCAGTGTTGTAGTCAAGTTCACAACTTCCAAGGCCATGGCTGTTCCAAAACTACTTATCCGCAGAGCTTGTAGGCTACAGATGACTTGATTAAGGTTAAGACTTGGTTAAGGCTGCCAAGGGTGCACCGTCAGTCCGTCACTGTTTAGCATAGAGTGAAAGAAACACCCTCTGAAGAGATTCCTTCTCTATCACCCTTCCTTGAATCATCAATATAATCAGATTGAACCTTTTCATACCCAAAGTCACCAAAAGCATGGACAATGCATACAGAGTTAAAATCAATGATGTTATAAGGGTTCTTACTGCTTGATGTTTTGATGGCTTCTTCTTTGGTTTCGTGGGATAATTCATAACGCCTGCGCTCTCCTCCCATCGGCCTTCCAAACATAAACAGCATTTATCGGCTGCTGCACATGACAGGAAATGACAATGAAAAATAATATTATGTTGAAATTTGCACATCATATTCAATCATCAATGTTTCGATTAGTGATCCAACTCCTAATAAAAGCAGCATTTACATTGTTATCTATATTTTCCCCATCATCTTTTCATTAATAATCAAATGCACATTTGCTCAAGAATTAATTAAAAAAACAAGTGTTGTGTATAAGAATTCCGTATCTACCCATTTAAAAGGTAAATGACATGATTGGGGGTAGTCCTCAACTTGGACTGATTGCTAGCTGAAACTATGCTAGAGTCAAGTAAGCTTTTCACAGATTCTGCTGTGGAAATTTTGTAGTTAAACGTTGACTCATTCTAAAATAGCTAATATCGATGTCCTTCGTGGCAGGCGAACCTGTTGCGTAGCTCTCTATGGCTTCTATATCTATCAGGCACCAAAAGAAATTAAAATACTAGTATGTTCATGCTTGATTCTCTTTAAGTAAACAAATTAGTGACAAATCCTTCCAGCTGGGAGATCCACTCCAGCTGGTGTATAGTTGGTGTATATTTCAAATCATTTGATTCTTGTGGCATTTTCAAGTGTTCCCAACCATGTCACTAACCTTTAACTGAAACAAAGCATTCTAAATGCAGTTTTACTGCAAGTTCTTTTGTTGGTCAATCTATTTAGTTGTTACTGTATACGCTGAATATTTTTTTGGTTTTATTTTCACGAATTTCACAACTTAACACATATGAAAATTTTCACTTCCTTATAAATCTGTAGAAAGTGAATGCAAATACAATGAAAACAAACTGTCGCAAATTCCCCCCGTCTTGAAGCAAAATCGCGAAAATATATGCACAAAATATATATGGCGTATACAGTATAATAAATATTGTCAGGGTTGGTGATTTTTATTTATTTTTTTAAATATTTGAATCAGATATTTTGATTTACATCAATTTTTGAATTTTCTAACACATTGGTTGCTGAGCTGAAATCTAGACATATTAGCAACAACCTGGATTATTTTGTAGCTATGTGCATAACCTTTCAAAAAACATGAAAGTATGATTTTGCTCTAAAAAAATCAACTGTTACCCAGTCCCACACAGTTTTCATTTTTCTCACATTCAGTTGATCAAAGTTCCAATTCATATCAAGAAAAATACAATTTTTTATTCAATACAGTGATGTCAAAAATTGGAATTTCGAGGTAGAAGAATAATTGTCTGCTGGACAAATTGGTGTGCCATCAGCAACCCATTGAGGTTTATGGTGGTATGTCATCAGCACACAAAGTGTTAATAAATAAACCTGACATTGTCCCCACAAGTGGGAAAAGGTGTTGATTTGACAGAATTTGAAACAATTCTTAATCATTTCAAACTTAAAATCTTTGATTTTATACTTTGTGAACCCCCCAAAAGGGGAAAAAATTATTTTTTTACAAGATTGTTTTAAACAAATTTTGTTGCATGACCAATGAGGTGACCAATTTTGTACCTGTATGTATTTCTATTTTTTAAATTCAAATTAATCATTCCCCCCTCCCCCCCAAAAAAATTGAATTACATTAAAATAAAAATCAATGATTGAAGTAAATTGTGTAAACCACCAATCCTATTAAACTTACCACACTCTATGTCATCTACTGCGGGTTCGGCCGCTTTCTGTTCACTGCTCGTTCTGAACATGGCGGCCGACTGGTTCCTTCTTCTCTCCACCTGACCGAAAGCCTTACAGACGTTTTTGACGGGACACGAGGAACACTGCGGTGCAGTCTTTGGATGACAGACGGTGGCCCCCAACTCCATCATGGACTGGTTGAAGTCACCGGGACGGTCGGGATCAACCAGCGCATTGGCTAAATCCCTGTGGTGTAAAAACAGTGCAAAAAGTCATTAAAGGTTGACTTCAAGATTTGCAAGTCCATTACTTCCCTTCATTATCAATACCAAACAGTAGTTTAGTACTTACAAATGGTGTGTTCACAGTTTGAGATCCATACAACATGAATTTGTTGTTTTATGAGAAAAACTAAAAACGGCATGTTTGTTCTTTCCGTGAATTCAAATTTTGTGCAAATTGCAGAACTAGATTATGAAACGTTGAACAAAGGGTCATTAACATTTTGAGTACAGACGATGCACCTGCTCTCACATGTATAACCTCAATGGGATACTGACGGTGCACTGGTTCGCATGGAAAACAATCAGTTTCTTCTAAAGATTACCATCACTAAAATGACTTTTAATTATAATTTTATACAAGAGACAATACTATTGTTTTTATAGTGCTATACACATTTGTTTAATAGCACTTGAATACTGGACCATGTATCCTTCAGCAAGGCAACAGCTATACAGCACCATAGAAGGGGCTCCTTGGCTGTGAGTGTTGATAGTGTTGAAATGGCCATCACACTGTTTTTCACCTTTTTTTTCGATGAAGTGTGCCGAGGTGTTTCTGTCTCGAAACGGGACCTCCAGCTTTGCATCCTATCCCTCGTTGCAAACTGAAGACACATTGAAAAGTCTAAATGAGTTAAAACATCTTGTGGCGATAATATTTGAATTTTTAGAGAAAATCACACATTTTTGAAAGGTTATATACATAATTACTAAAAAATCTACTTTCTGGTTAACCTGCTTGGATTTGAGCCCAAGAACTAAAGTGTTAAAGGGGAAAGAAATACAGAAATCTGTCTGCATTCAGAGAATACAAAAACAGAAGGAAAAAGAAATAAGTGAAAGTTTGAGCAAATTTGGCTGAAGTGTTTAAGATTTATGAATATTTTGAATTGATTTCATCCTTATATTGGAGGTGATAAGAGAGTGGAAAATGTTCTATTGGTTTTGAACACAAATTTTCACATGTTTTTTATTTTTGCTACATGAAAAAAGCAAGAGAAAATGAGAGATTTGATGAAGAGCTAGAGAAGTGAAGAGCTATAGTAGGGGCTCAAAGAGAAGAAATAATAACCATACCATATCGATCCCATGACAGCTTGGCTAGCTGAATCAGCTCCAATGATCCTGATCCGAGACAGAACCCTGATGACGTTACCATCGACAAGACCAGTTGGCTGTGGACAGACAAAAGAAACATGAAATATGAAACAAAGGTTACAGTCTGATAAACAGAAGGCCAGAAAACCAATGATTCCATAGACCAAACATACTTAGCATTTCAAGCAAAACTTAGAGTATAGTCTGCAAAGGTATACTAGTATGTGTTTGCCCCTTCCCAAACAAATGCTATCCGAAGTATACAATTTCAACATGACACACGATCTTTATTGTTTGTGACGGGCCCTCGTTCAGTGTTCCATCACTTTAATCTATGTTCAAAGATATACTGTTCCGTACTTTAGTAGCAATAATTCACATAATGCTCTATACACCCAACTGGCTTTTGTTTTTGGTATAACTACTTGAAGTTTTGAGACTGAATATAAATTTCTAGCAGGGCTGTAAAATTTCAGTATGTAAGTATAAGGTATTGAGTGCAAGAGTGAAGAGTTTTGTGATTAATATAAAATAAATAAGAAACAAGATGAGATACCAGCAGCATTACTTATTATACAGCATATACTTGGTCCAGATAAATTGGAAACCTTACTGATCATTCCATTACCACATTCAAAATATCTCATGTAAAGTCTACAGAATTTTGTGACAATGGTACTGCAAGGTTAACTCAATCTGGACTTTAATTCTGCTTTGGCGTATGTATGAAAACGGTACAACATATTTATGACTCACTTCTTGAAATGCGATTGAAGCTATTGCTCCTGCTGTGTACCTCCCAACTCCTGGTAGCTGTTTCTGGAGAGCTTCTGCATTGTCGGGGATTTTGCCTCCCAGTTCATTCTGGACCTTGAGGGCGCCCTCCAAGAGTCTGCGTCCCCTGGAGTAATATCCCAGACCTGACCACATCTCCCTCACTTCCTGTTTGAGAAAAACAGGACACAATTACAGGCCTTCAACTCTGCTTGGTTGAAAAAAGTAGGAGAAAATCAGAAGCAAAATTCTCCAAAAAGTAGGAGAATAGTAGAATTCAATCCACTAGCAGGGGCGTCGATCCGTGTTTCAGATGGGGGGGGGGGGGGGCAAAAGTGAAAAAATGTCTAAAAAATTTTAGCGTGCTCTGCGCGCCAAATTGCAATGTGAAATTTTGCGTGAAGCACACCGAAAATTGGGAATTTTGTGTATTAGATGGTATTTTTATGCCAAGTTTAATGATTTTATAGTACTTCCTAATGTTTTTTAAAACATAAACACGCTCCTATTGTCAGAGTGGTGATGAATTGTTCAAGTTGTCAAAAATTAGATTGGGGGGGGGGGGCGGGGAGGGGGGGGGGGGGGGCGGGCAAGGGGGGGGGGGGGCAAAATCGATATGTTTGCCCACCTCCCAATATTTTCATGGGGGGGGGGCGATGCGCCCCCCCGACCCCCGCCCGCCCCGCCACCACAGGAGTCGACGCCTCTGTCCACTAGAGTAGGGGGGGGGAGAAAATTGAGGGATGAGTAGGAGAGGAGGGGGGGCGGGCTGGGAGGGGCGGGGTAAGGCCTGCGAGAGAGAAAATGAAAGTATCAGAATAAGTGGAGAAAAAATCTAAGATTGTGCGAAAAAGCAGAAATCCATGGAGAACAAATTTTCCTTCACAATGCATGGTGATGATTTAGTTACAGTTACTCTCAGCAAAACCAACCAGCAAATGACTACTCAATTGCCAAACAAATATTAAATCTTATCCCAGGGTGTTTTTTGGGGGACAAGTAGGCAAATAAAGATTTTTAGAAAGTCGAAAATATTTTCACAATGGATCTTCACAAAAAGTAGGATAAAGTTCGCCAGTTGAAGGCCTGTCATTAACCTTCACAGGTTGATGCACATCATGACTTATTGATTTGCTCTCTGGAAAAGGTTTAACTAAAACCTGATCAAAAAACTACGTCACATGTCCTATCTGTACCAAATATGAACACAAATTAACCCCCTAAGATATAATACATAGGCGCAGATACACCAATGAATGACTTATTAATCTTAAAGGGTTGACAATACTCTCTGATAACATAAATGTCAAATGTTTTACTTTTCTTTTTGGAGGATCTAGGAGATAAAAATACTTTGTATTAAGTATGATACATAGTTTTACTACATGATAATTGATTTAAATAATGAAGTATACTGTTTTCTTTAAGTAGATCTCCTGATTCTCCTCTATGTTCAACTTATTGAAACATCAGCAATCTGGGAAGAAAAAGGTTAACATATATCTTACCTCTAATGACGCTTGTGCTAAAGACTCCAGTGTGGGCCATTTCTGTAAACACAGACAGACAAACATTTTGGTAAACTTAGGTCTGAATTTTTACAAACCACTAGCACAGAATGTCAACCAAATTACACACCATTCCATCAAAATGTAAATGATTTAATGGGTTATCCTGGAAAAAAAGTCAATTCAGAGTTAAAGTTCTCATTCACACATTTCCATTCTGTGCAATTCCTTTATTTCCTGTTCTGAAAAAAAAAATGTATCATACATGTGCAAAATTTCAAAATCATCTTGATAAATAAATTATGGTGTAAAAGGACAGCTCTGAACCTGTGTATTGTTATTATAGGTTGACACATTTGATCAGAATGGACACGCAGGTCACCGAAGTTAGTTATTATTTTTATTATTCATTTCATCTAAATATATATTGTTTATGTGCATATATATGATTTATGTAAAGTCTACCAAGTACGTTCCATGAGTGCACTATGTTTTTGTTTTCAGATGGCCTATACGCAAGTGTTACATTTGTTTCCATAGGGTATTGATAATTAATGGATTGGCTGTACACAACACTGAACACATTCAATTGGAATATCTCAAGTAAACCTTAAACAAAATGTGATATATACAATTGCATACCGTCATCCACTTGTTGTAATAGTCAATCACCGTGGCGACCAGGGTTTGTTGAAGCATGATCTCCGACACCCACACAGCATATGCACGTTGGTTAATATCATCACTTTTCACCTAAAACAAAAAAAAAATGCATTCTAGATATGACATTCAAAACTACACACTTTCCCATACAAATTGGAACAAAATTTGTTTTACCATGTATCCATTGGCCAAATAGGGGTAAAAACTGGGTGATGGTACCCCAGAATATGGTACTTTTTAAACTTCTGGTAGTTCAAGTTCAAGCTGTGGTTTCTTTTTCCATCAAAAACAAAATTAACAATGATACAAAAATATAACAAACATAACACAAAAGCGCAAAGTAAAATAACATAATGTATCTCTATGAAACAGAACATAACATAAAACACAAGTGAACATACTACTGTACTAATAATAAACAAAATTATACAGAGGGAACAGATTGTGCATGTTTTGCAATTTTTTTAGAAAATCATATAGAATAATGTGTAATGGAAAACAGCGATCCACTTGAACGTGAGCTTGTCTTAATGTGGATTGCTAAAACCTAAATTATTCATTATAAATTGAAGTGTATGTTCTACTATTGTTGATCAAATGGAATGTGTTTGAAGTTATTGGTTAAAACTGAAGTAAGCATCAATTCTATATTTATTTAGTTTCATGCTCTGTACAGTTATTGTTATCTTTGAGAACTAGCTATACTCACATTTCTCCAAGGTAGATCTCGCTTGTTCTTATCATACCAGTCTAGGAGGCCCTTCCTCACTGCTTTAATTTCATCAGGTGTAAAACTATGGGTGCTCCCTTTAACCAAATTATCTCCTTTGGAAAAAAACAACAAGAACAAACAAACCAAATGTGAAATACATGTGGATAGATGGCCTTTGCACCAAATTACACTTTACAGTAGTCACTCTGATGACATTTGAGCAATTAAGTTGAAAGGTTGAGTGAACTATTGCCCAAGTCCACTCAACTCCTCTAGTGTCAGAAGGGAGTCATCCCATGGGAGATGTCTTAACTCTTAACATGCCAGAGGATTTTAACCTCTATGGCCTTTATGTGTATTATGTGTCGCAGATCTGCGACTTCGGCACGTTAAGAGTTAATATGCATTCTTGTAGTTCTTGCACATGTGGCAAGCCAAACAAACCTCCTCAATATGCAGCCTATGACCCAATAAATCATATTTTGCGAATTTCCATTTCTGGCATGGTCAACCATTTCTCAAATTGTGCTGTTCTTATTACAGTCTACCCTAAATATTTCATGGTTTATTCTGTTTGTAACAGGGGTTTACAACCCCCCCCCCCCTTGAAAGAAAGGGGGTGTATACATATAGTGATGGTGCTTAAAGGTGTATCAAAACGATTTACAGACCGGCCAATGACCTTCAAAAGTAATAGGATATGAATCTGTTATTGCGATTATTGTAAGTGTGTGTACAAAGTTCATCTCACTCAGCTCTCAAGTGCAGTTGGTATCATGGAAGGTCATTAGGACTTGCTGGGGGAGAAAGTCTGACCTTTGGAATGCAAAAGAAATGCAGTAGGTCAGTCTGGAGGGCAAGGATTAATGGTTAGTCTTGTCAATTTAGAGAGGAAGAAACATACATCTTTTTAAGTCCCCTTGTGAACACCGTAGTCTGGCAAGTACATGCTCACAGGATTGTAACTCTTCATTTGTCAGTGGGGATTATCTGAATAATATCAACAGTAAATACAAATATTATGACAGGCAATGTGTTGTTTTAAGTTATTCCAAACCATTCAGATATTGAAGTCCGGTATCTGTATAAAAAAAACCCTTACTGATCCTAGTGGTGCTGGTGTTGCATCGTTGCACACTACGCACGCATAAAGTTTACACCATCAAGTGGAAATGATGTTGAATTTGTTTTAAGGCCTTTTAGTGTTGTATTGTAAAATAAGGCCACTTCCACAAATTTGACATACACTGTTATGCTTCATGAAACATTTTAGAATTTTTCAACATGGTACGTGTAGGTCTACTACTCATCGACCACCGTTTTTTAAACTGACCACCTTTGCGCAATGGTCATCTTGCATAAAAATTTGAAATGTATGCGTGGGACTAGGCGCAATACGCCACAATATTCGAACAAACCCACAACCAAGCAAAATGGGGAGGAAACAGGTCAGGAATTAACAAAATTTATGAAAAATCTAGATATATTGTTAATGTAATAACTCTCTTTAAACACCATTTATGTAGATCTGTTTCTAGAACATTATTCTGTTGTTATTTCGTCACCTCAAGAAACGGCCGATTAATACGATTACGTCACACCGCCGTTCAGTTTTCGGCTCATCTCAATTGTATATCGCGCTCCAGCTACGCTGATATGCCATATAACCTAAACGGCAAATCATGTGTTTTTTCTATTTTTAGAAGATGATGATCTTGTTGATGATGACAACAACCAACAAATCTGCTATAATTTCATTTCATTGCACATAGGCAAATCCTTGACGGTTTCGTCAAAGAAATTATCCAAAGGAAAATTTTGAACGAGCTCTCGCGCTTGTGAAGAACGGGGCACTTCAGTGAGAAGAGCAGCCTTGCGTTGTGTCATCCTCAAGACGACATTACTAGATAGGGTTCGAGGCAGAACAACGACCAGCATTGATCTGGGAAGAGGCTTAATTTTGATACAGGACGAGAGAAAGCTCTCGTGGAACATCTTTTTAAGCTGGCATCATAGGTTATGGACTTACCAAAACTCAGGTATTTGAATTGTTTTTAAATGAATGCAATTACAAAAAAAAAACTTTAATAGAACTGAGTAAAAAAGTCAATTCATCTAATTAAAATAATTTTTAATGTAATGTAATATAAAAGACAAAAAATAAAATGCATCATTTTTACCAATTTGTCTCATTCTTTTTTATTTTGCTGTACATAGGTGATTCATCTGGGTACCGACATGGCTGATGAACTTGGGAGATGACCAAAAGAGAAGAAAGGAAAGCTTCTATCTGAAACATGGTACAGGCTCTTCATGAGTCGCTGGCCCCAAATGCATCTAACATCACCAAATAAGCTGCAAATGAATCGTGCGAGGGCAGCAATGGATGCAGTATTGACAAACTACTGCAATGAGCTTCACCGTGTGATGGAGAAATACAATCTCATTAACAAGCCCCACAACATCTACAACGTGGAGGAAACAAATTTGAACATGGAGCAAACCACCAAAGGTCGCCAGTGCAGCCAAGAAGTCGAGAACTAATTCCATCACGTCACCAAGAATTGTGACCACAACAGTTCTGGCATGTGGTCATGCTGTTGGAAGAACGTTACCACCCTATTACAGGGAATGGGATGGCAACTATTTCAATATAATTTCAGGAAGGATTGGATTGAGAATCAGGGAGGTTTCTAGCAAATGTGTACAATTCAATGGGAGTAGCCAGCCCCAAAACCAGTAAGGCTTTGAAATTTATACACCGATTCACACAAAAATCATATAATTTTCAGGGAGCCTCCGGGAGAATCAGGGAGGCATGGCATCTCTGCTATTATGTTTTTAAGGGGAAGAGGAACATGCTATAACTCCTGGATGGATCACTGCCAGGATCGAAAATCATGCTGACAGAGACTGGCTGGAGTACTGGTGAAGTGTTCTGCAGTTTCCTGTCGCAGCACTTCCTTTCGTCACTAGCACAACGAGAGGAAGAGGAGTTTGTTAAGTTGATGTATGACGACCATGCATCTCGTATCAGCACTCCACTGATTTTTATGCGTTTTTGATTGCTGCAGTACATAATTTCCATGTTTTTGCCTTTATGTGTTTGTGTTGTTACTCGTAATGTCATTGTTTAATTTTTGTTGCCATTAATGATCACATATTCACAGTTAAATGTTTACAAAGTTCAGCCTTGAAAGGTCAATGACCCATTGCTGTTCCCTTCCACTTTTTATACTATCAAAAGTGTCATTCTTTGCAATTACTACAGTATGCAGTAATTACTATGTAACTATGTTATTGTTATTTATATTTTTATCATTTGTATATTTGTACAGTATATGTTTTTAATGAATTGTGGAAAATAAATTTGAATCTTGACTCTTGAATCTAGAGTTTGCAAGGGCCAACCAGATTGTGCTCTTCGTGCTGCCAGCTCATACATCACAAGCCACGCAGCCCGTTAATGTTGGATGTTTTTTGGCCTTCAAGTCATCCTACAACCAGGAGTGTGCTTGATTTATGCAGAGTCACCTTGGGCAGGTGGTCACTTGGTATGACACCGCTAGACTGTCTGCTCCAGCCTACTTTCGAGCATTGAAAGCAGATAACCTGAAATCGGCCTTTGAAAAGACGGGAATTCATCCGTTCAACCCCAGAGCATTAGGAATACGAGATGTGTCGTAGACGAGCCCTCTCGTCACTCCTCGAGCACGAGGGAAGTCATCAACCTCCACTTCAGCTCCCCCATCTTAAGACCATCAGATTGGACCTCTGGGTGACATGGGAACACAGAATGCAGCAGACAGTTTCCTATCTTCTAGAATGCCTTCTCCTCCTGAACCAGCTCAAAAGAAAAGGCAGGCCACCCCATACTACAGGACTTCTGGAGTGTGCATAACGGAGAACCACTTGTTATTCAAACTCATTCAGAGCAAAGGGTGAGAGAACCAAAAAAAGATTGCGAAAAAAGGAGACTTAATAAATTCTGAATGCAGTGATCAGGCAGGACCATCGGGTGCCGTGACAACTACTACAAACACAAGCCGATGACTCTTTGAACCTCCACTTGACAAGCAAGACACAGATGACGACGACGATGAGAAGCCCTCCTGTGTGTGCAGAAGAATCACACCCCCACACCCTCGTCAAATTCACATCAAGATATTTACATGGGTGGCTTGTGATGTCAACAGATGCTCACACTGGCTCCACCAGAAGTATTGTAAGCGGTCAGACCATACATTCGAGAGGGAAGATGTTAATATGTGCCCATGTAATTAAAAAAAGAAAAATAAACAGACATGCATATTATTTTGAAAATATTACATGCATGTATCTAAAAAAATTGGAAATAATAGTTTTATATTTCAATTATTATTGTTTATGTGTGCCATTTTTCATTTCAGCTACGACTGTGTGTGTGTGTGTGTGCAACTGTGCATATCTTGCGTGTGTGTGTGTGTGTGCAACTGTGCATATCTTGCGTGTGTGTGTGTGTGTGAAATAAGAGAGTAACAAATACACGACAGCATGAATGGAATGATAAAATGTAAAATGAAATAATCTCTATAATTTTGAAAGCCTGATCAAATCAAACTCCACCTTTAGTTTTATTATTTTGTTTCACACATCATTGATCACTCATGACATTTACAATTTAAAACACTATGAAAGAATGAGAAAAAGTAAACATAGAAAAGAATAACTTCATAAATTTGAGATTATTACCTTTAAAGATATTTTTAAAAAATCAGGTAGAGACTAGAAAGTCAAAATGTATTCATCATACAGCATGATTACAAAACAAAAGTCCTCAATTCAAATGAAAAAGTTACAATAATTCCTTATAATTATGACATAAATTATTTCCAATATAAAAAAAAAATACAAGATACAGGAAGAAGGGTATGATTTCCAATTTTATTTCGTCGACATCGCGCTGTCATAACTGTGCCATTCACTAAAATACAGTTATACAATTAATCAAAAAGAGGGCAGCAGGCGGTCGGTTTCAAAAAACGAGCTCGCAGCTCAGGTGTGTTCATGAAAAACGTCACTTGATGTCGTCGCCAAAATTTCTGTGTGTCCAGGAGGTAAGAATCTGAGCCCGAAAAGTGAATCTACAACATTTTCTACTTATTTTCCGCATCCAACCATACAGCAGTAGATCTTCACTACAGCAGCGCTCAAATAAAAATAACTATAGCAAATTTCTTTTTGATTAGTCCGAATTAAGGCTTCGACCTGTGTATCGTTTTCAGGGGTTAAGGACTGTAAAATACCTGGTACCCCTCCCAGACCAGGGCCATTTTATGTCTGTACTGTATTTAGTATTCTGTCTGTCTGTTCAACTTGAATTGATTGACTTACGTTCAGAGCTATTGGCACAACTTGTCTTTTTCTTCGACTTCAATGGACTGCTCACAATACGTCGAATTCCTTTTTTCTTCATGATGAATGACAGCTGTTGTACTTGATTTTGCGATGAACAATAGTAGATGTTATGCAGATATTTTATGCATTTCATCCAGCATTTTCACCCGGCATTCCCAGGAAACGCAAAACCTCAAGCACGCACAAGACTTAGTGTCAAGTTACGTAAATTTGGAAGTACGCGCGTTCAGTGAGGGAATTCCCCGGCTTGGTCGAATGTTAACTCGTAGGGGTGTACAATGTATGCAGAGAGCTTCACAAGTTTTTTCATTTCCTTCGCTTGAAAGTTCCACGAACATAATCGTGCCTGAAATTTTTACAAAGTAAAATTCATAACTTGTGAAACTCCAAAGGTTTGTGATAAAAGGTAAAATATTTAAAAACGTGTCCCCCATTTTATTTCCGACCTTGTCTTATATGAGATGTTGGATGACCCCCCTTAAGTCGCGCGCGCGCTGAGCTGAAGGCACGTGAACGTAATGTTCTCGTTTAGCGTGAGTGCATGCTATTACTAGATCAAAAAGATGTTTTCCATGAATGTTCCAGTAGTTGACGTCAATCGGGACAATTTTGGCGATTTTTGGCCAGCAATAATTCTGGCAGTTAAGTCTTCTGCATTCGTCGCTGTTGATGTAGAACTAAGTGGACTAGGATGTCGGAAGAAGTTGATGGCAAAGTAAGTTATGCTTTTTCAGTCCCACACGTTTACTTTGGTGGGTGGTTTTGTCGAATGTTACTTGAGGAAGTTGAGCAGAATTCAGAAATAGCACTTATCATCTATTCTTAGACTTAGATCTAATCAATATTTTTGTTTGCAGCAAGTTAGTTATGTGTACTGTAGATTATTCAACCGCCTGCTGTTGAAACATCTACCCTGTGTGTTTTTAGTGTTCCAACTGCAGCCGAATTTACATTGTCGGGCATGTCGGGGGGCGGAGATTCCATGTGATGAGTTGGGGGGGGGGGGTCGAAAAATGCCGAAGGTGAAATAAAAATTGACTCTCTACCCTCGCACTTTTGTGTACAAAGTAATGACTGGTTGTTTCCATGCAGTCGTGGTACAAGACTGTGCTCTGAAATTCACCTTTTTAAACAAAATGATGCTGAAACATTGCTCCAAATGGATATTGGGCAGTGGTGTGCCAGGATTTGATCTTACGGGGGGGTGGCGGCGGGGGGGGGGAGAGGGAATATGCGAGGTATCCTGAATGTGGAAGCTCTACGGTTTTAGATACTGTCCTCTCTGCTTTATCATGACTATTTGACGCCGTTAGCAGGTTTAGTGCAAAATTCACATATTTTAAAGTCACATAGTTTTTTCTATTCAATACAGGACAATACAATCACTCATGATGTTTGTGGCAAGTTGAGCCCAAGTAGATTGTGCTGATATGACGGCCCCGAGATGAAAAATATAATTCTAATAATTCTAATATGCAGCGACATAGTGTGCGAGCAAACAAAAAAAAATCACATTTTTACACCCAAACCATAAATTTTCCATGCAAACACCGAAAAAATACACTTGGTTTTCCCCTCCCAGCTCCCCAGGTAGCTACGGCCCACGGAAATCTAAAATTGTTGTTGAAAAGTGTAATTTCCAACTCACTATGTAGAGTAACATGCATAGTGTCTAAAAAGTTATCATTTCTGTGAAGAAAATCTACCATAAGTATTTTTAAATATTTAATTCATTTCAACCATTTCCACCACAGTAAAATTGCGACCATCTGAAAACATGCCTCTCGCGTAAAAGCTCACAATGACGTAATTCATAGGAACGCAATCCACGCCCGCGTGGAGACCAAGTGCGTTCACAGCATGGTCGCGCGCGGCACTGCGGCCGTTGATTGGATGAGGCGCGCGCCGTGTTACGCAATGTGTGTGTGGATGGACGGGCGGGGAATTGCGCAATTTGCAATCCTGAAGATCGCGCTAGCTGCGTGCGTCAGCGAGCCAACTACATCGCATACACAATTCTTTTGTTATAATTTAACTTACAAAACAATGCAATTATAAAGACACAACATAATGAGATATAATAACCAAATCTTTGGTCAGTCGGACGAGGAATTTCAATATAACAATCATCATGGACTGCATTGTTTTTATGTTGCCATTTCAAACAGTCTAATGCTGGAATTGGCCTGCCCGCAGAATCGCGGTGACCGTAAGTTTGCTTCTCGTACTGCAGTACTGAACTGCGATGTATTGAATTTTGCCGATGTACAATACTGAATAATGTTATGTTTCAAACATGTTTTAATTTCAACTTAAATCAATATTTACAACCAATAGATTTTAATACTTTTGAGTAAAATTAAAGTGTTTTTGTATATTCATTTTCAAAATAATTCTGTCGTCATAATTAATTTCTTTTATGACAAAAAAATAAATAAATAAATAAAAATCTTATGTCATGAATGCCATGCCTAATTTATATGGTATCATGTGGATTAATTAAATTAATGCTTGTGATTCATGTACAGAATTAATTTGAACATGTCAATTTCTTTGTTTGATTAATGTTACAGAAAAGTTTTGATTTTCTTATTTTTGTTTATGCAGTTTCCTTTGCATTAATGATTTTTTTTTTCTTTCCACAGCCTTGGACTGGAGCCATGATAAGATGTTATTGCTGGAGAACACGGCATTCAACTTTGGGGAAATTAATTCTAGGACTCCTGTGGCAGAATGACATCTGCGTAAAGAGCCAAATAAAAAGATTTAAAAATACATGTACAAATCATTTACAATGTACCGGTACTTACCTGGCAATGACTGATCAATGTGTTAAAAAGAAAATCACTATAAAATTGCCAAAATAAATAAAGACAACCACACATCACACAAACAAAACAAACATCTCACTAAAATAGATTTTATAGCAGATTAATAATATACAAACAAACTAATAAATTATAGAAAGTAATGATAATGCATAATGATAAATATCTATCATTTATTTTTACTACATGTGTCGAAGAGTATTGTCTAATTTGAACTTTATTTCAAATTTAAAATTGTCTTACTCAGTTTCTTATTTTGTATTAGAAATTGTGTTATTTATTTTTTCATCAACAAGCTTCACATTCAGTTTATTTCATAACAATAACAAGAAGGTGAATAAGCCAATCAAATAAACAATAAAGAACTGTTAGTAAACATGTAACTAAGTTTGGTTGGTAATGATAGTTATATGTACATTTATTTTTTAAAGACTGCTATTGCTCAGAATCATTCGTAAATGTTGAAATTATGACTGCATGCAAGATTATGAAAAACTATTTTGATAACAAGCTAGAACAGATTTCCTCACTCA